>JANHGN010011414.1:0-27155 GCA_024605025.1 Megaceryle maxima
GTACCCCCAGCCCGCCGCCGCCCCCAGCGCCGTCGCCGCCGCCGCCGCCTCAGCCGCCGCCAGCCTGCGGGAGCTGGCGGCCGCCAGCCGCAGCGCCCTGCTGGGAAAGGTGGGTGCCGGACCGGGAGCGGGCGGGGGGCCTGGAGAGCGCGGCCGAGCGTGTGCGCGTCACCGCGGGGCGCCGGGGTGCCGGCGGGATGTCCCGTCCCACGGGGCGGTGGAGGCCGTTCCCCGATGGGGCACCGCGATGGTTGCCCCCCCGATGTAAACATGGGAGCGAGGGAAAGCTCGGTCGAGTTATGTATGTTATCAAAATACGCCGGGCGGCCCCGGGAGGCGAGGGGTGCCGAGACCGCCCGGGAACCCCCGCGGGGGCTCGTACCGTCTGACTGGCAGCTGCCTCACCGACGGGCGCCGGGGCATCCACCAGCGTAGCAGAACTGGACGTGGCTCCTGGAGTTAAGAACCACAAAGTGCCTGGAAAGCGCTTTTATTCGGCTTGTCGGCCTCTGCCAGGTGTGTGTCAGGTGCAGGCAGGAGCTGGCTCTCTCTCTCCTGCTGCCTGCGGGGATAACTTGCTAGAAATACTCGTCCAGGCCGGTACCCTCCACTTTTTGCTCACCCTCGAGTTTTTCCCTCTGCTTTCGAGGCTCTGCGTGAGCGGTTACAGCTCTGCAGAGTCCTTCAAACAGGCAGAATCGAGTGGCGCTTGAAGCTGAAGTTTCTCCTCCCAGGGGAACATAATTTCATTTTTATGTATAAGATGTGTGATTTATGGAAGGAGAGTACTGCAACATATGCATTTATTTATTTTAAAACTGCAATTGAATGCCTGATCTTGCTTCCTTTAAAATCAATGGCGAGGGCTTCATTGACTCAGAGGGGACACAATCAATTCCTCCCAGTGTCCTGCATTACTGTCTAATTCAATACAATAACATTTACTATAGGACCTCTTCGGGAGACTGCAATGGAGATGCTCTGAAGATCGTGAACTTCATCTTATTTCTAATGTCATATATATTGGGGATATGTTTAATTTTCTTTGATCCTTCATGAAATCTGCTTGAGCTGTAGTTTAGTGTACAGGCTTTTGATTTGGAAAGGTCCTGGTGAAGTTACAAATGTTTCTTTTTTTTTTTTTTTTTTTTTTTTTTCTGAGAAGAATGAATAGACCTGTACTAGCATTTTGAAGTTTCACCTATAGGAAATGATGGCAAATGCCATAGATTGTAAAATTCAGTTTTAGAGTCTGGAGTGAAATATGCTGGACAATAATTCTGGAAGGGTAGATCCTTCATTGCTGAGCTGTAGACTGCAGTCATCTTCAGGTATTTACTAATGATTTGTCAAATTTAAGGAAAATGGCATTGGGATGCTGCCCTTTGCTCTCTTTTTTTTTTTTTTTTTTTTGCTTATTTGCTTTTCAACTAAACTTAGGGTTGCAGCTTTGTCATAACAGACAACTCCTGTCATCTTGAGTTTCAGCATTACAAAAAGGGAAGTTTGCATTCATGAGGTAGTTTAAAATACGGTATCCTGACAGTCTATTTGACGTCTAGATAGCAGTCTCTTAGAGGAGGTAGGGTCTGCATGGAAGGCTTATTGCACCTGCATGGTTCGTGTCTGAGGAGGCAGGCTCTTGCACCCTGACCAAGCTTTTGTGACCGTCCGGCAAGAAGACAATCTGGTTTTCATCTCTTTAAATTCTAGCCAAGCTAAGATGTTACAGGGTGGTATGCATGTAAGGAAATGCCTGCTGAAGAAAGTTACTTGAGAGTAACTTTATATTTTAATGCACATTTTTAAAGAAGTGGAATTTTAATTATTTTACCATCAATTGCCTGATTTTTAAGAAGTTACTTCCCTAGCTGTTGTTGCAGGTATGATATGATAAATAAAAACACACCGTGTTCTATCATTTTCTGACTTTGATTGAATAGGACTTCAGTGAGCATCTTCAGTTCTTCTGTCTGTTTCTGTGTGGGTTGTTACCCATCTGAATTTGATAGAAAGCAAAGTTACACATGACCTGAGGATCACCTTTTGGCTTTTATGGTTAACAACTGCAATTTTTTTCGCCCTGCTGAGGCTAATGGGTGATTCTGGGGCAGTGGGTCTGCTGGGGCAGAGTGGGTCTGTGAAACTGTTTGCTTGGCCTTTTGACTGACTGCACAATTTTATCCTGGAAATCAATGCAGTGTACTTGATCCTTACAAGGTTCATTACAGTAAAAGAAAGTCTGAACTAATCTGCTTTTAAAAAAAGCAGCAGGGGAGAATAATCCTCCTTGGAGCTGCTGATACAGCTGATTGCTGAGATATCCTGGAGAAAAGAGTACAGCACCTTTCTCTGCACTAAACAATAGATGGTACAAACCAGCCTAGATTAGGCTTTTTGAGGCTGATACTGAAGAGCAGAATTGCATCTGTTTAGGTTTTACATTGGTCTTTGACAGCTTAGCTCCTTTGGAGAGAATTGAAGTTATTCTTTATAAAATATACTTTAAAAATTTTTTTTTTTTTTTTTAAATTTTAGAAATTGCTGTAGATTTGCTGCCTGGGGCTTAATTGCATATGACACTATTTTACTAATTAATACGTTTTGTTTTAGGTAATGTGGTATATACAATGGGACATATTATGGGCTTTTTTGGTTAAGAAAATGCTAATTGTGAAATGTAATGGCAGAGAGCCAGAGTTACTTCTGTCATACTTCAGTCTTGCCCAGATCCTTGGTCCAATATGTTACAATCATACCAGGGATCTGTTTCTCTGGAGTTGTAATTAACCTTAGAAGACAGAGCAGGGCCAGCTTCCATGTTGCTGTTACACCTCTCTTTTCCTTCTACGCCTCATACTTTGGGGAGGACGGAAGACTTGTTTGGATAGACAGTATTTTCTAAAATCAACAAATGTTGTTTACCACTTTGGTAAAACTCTGATGGGGTTATACTTCTTTATCTGGTCTTTGGTCCTTTTTTCCCATAGTTTTATTGCAGACTTGGTCTATCCAGAGTGCTGAAATCCAGTGTGAGAGGGGCTGGGGATGAACCAGCACTAGGGCAACTCATAAAGGTGTTCAAGGCCATTCTTCAGAAACACTTGTGAAATAGTGTAGGTGTTTTTAAGATGCGTGGCATACATCTTCATTATGAGAAATCTGGAAGTGGTGCTTGCCTACTGATATATGCTTGAAAAATATTTGGGATGCTGTAGATACATGGTGGTATGTAATCTTTGGTAAGCTAGTTAGACTCCCAATGCCTCCATTTCAGCCTGTAAGAAAACAATACTCTGTTAGATTTAGAAATGGTAGAGTGTATTTTGGGATGTTCACATTTAAATTGCCATGCAAATGCAGAGAATGGTATTAGACATTATAAAATGGTCTGACTGCTGAAGGAGTACACTGGAAGAATTGAGGGAAAGGAAATCCAGCAACTGTTAGAGTGGACCCCCAGGGGATAAAGCAGGAGGCTAGGAGTGGTTTATAATGGTAGAGGCATTACACACAAGGTTACAATTTATTGGCTCCTCTGTTTCCATTACCACTGTCAAACTGCTCAGGGAATTCAGGTTCTGTCAAAGTAAATGGCTCCCTTAGACTGTTGAGGCATTATGGTAAATCTGCCTTCTTTACTGAGTGTGGGGTTTAGGTTGGGGTTTTTTTCCCACAATTATTGCAGTTTATCACCTTGAATTTTTTCAGGAGTTCTCAAGATCTAATAGCCAGCTAAATGCATGCAAGCCTTTAGTAATTTCCTCCTAAACCATACGCCTCCCACTGCAGGTGTGGAGCTTATTACTTGCTTGCTTGCGATATAAACTGCAAACGATATTTGCATGAAAAAGGAACAATACAGAAAAACAAAACATGTCTCTCGTTTTCCCCAGAACACGGCCGAAGCGACTGCCAGGCGTGTGGTGCATTACCAGGTAATGGTACAGAGGAAGATGTGTGCAGAAGGAAAATGATGCGTCAGCGAGCTTGAGTGAAGTGACGGATGGGCTGCGCTCCCCTGTGTTGTGCTGGATGCTTGTCCCATGTATCAGCTTTGCAGAGCTATTTCACCAATTCAGGTGGAAGGCTGCCATTTACTGGCCCGGGGGAAAGGTTACTACCCTTGGCTTTGCAGGAATTTCACAAGCAGAGGGAGCAGTGCTAATTTGCTATCTAGGATTTTCAGTTGCTCTGTTTGTTGAAATTCTCCAAAAGAGACATTGAGTCATTATTTTTTATGAGACTCCTGCCTCATCCTACACTATCTTTAAGTTTTTGGGGTTACGGTGGATTCAACATGGAGTAGATGTTGCAGTAATTTTCCAGGGTCACATTTCCTTGTTGGATTCATTGTCTGTCAGGTGAAGATCCCACCCTGGGCTACGCAAGAGGAAGCAAATGGAGCCTGGTGTTTCCATGTATTTGTATCTGTTGTAAGCAGCAGTGGGTTGAGTAGGGGACACACTTTGTCTTGGGCAGAGGAGACTCTTCAGCTTGACTTTTTAATGATCAGATTTGCACATACAGGAGTTTCAATTTTGTCATCAGTGTATAGTATGCACAGGCCCATGGATTTAGTTTACTTTTGTCCTTTCTCTCTGGTTTGTTTGATTCTGATACAGTAGTTTGTCTGGCCAGTGCCTGAACTTTGTCGTAAAGCCATCCAGATAGGACTGTTATTCCACCTGTCAAAGTCTGTGATCTTGAGGATTTTTTTTTTTTTTGTCTGGCAGATGGCTAAAAAAGTGTGTTTCAATGCAGGAGATTAACAATCATACTAAGGGGGGATTACAAAAAAAACAGAGCCAGGAGTATTTAACATCATAGCAATTAAAGCTGTCCTCACAGAAATGAGTGAGCCTAGGAGAGGAGATTGTGAAGGGGCTGAGTCAGAAAAGTTAATCATTTGCTAAGCTCTTAGGCTGTTCAGGAAACCCACCATCTGCAGATGTCATCTTCATGACCGTTATGTTTTCCAGAAATTGAGTGGTTTTACCTGTCTCTGGAAGATGCTGTTAACTTTCATTTGCAAGCTAGAAAAATGTGTGATGGGCCTGATGTGACTAAAGGGTGCCAGTGTTGATAGTGGACTTTTCCTTCTGGATTGGGGTGGCCAGCTGTGGCTCAGTCACACCTAGAAGAGTCACGAACCTATGGAGAGAGGACTTTGTGCCACTAGTCCCGGACCCTTCCTATTAGTTTGTGTCAGTGTGGCATGCTTCTGTGGGACTCCTCTTGCTGTCAAATGTGAAAGCTAAGTTTAAACCCTGCATGTCATCCCTCTGAATGATTCATGATGAATGCCAGTAACACTTGTTTATGACAGTGTGCAGTGTTCACATAACAGTGCTGGTTACTCAGAGATGCATGGACTTGCTTGACTCAGCCCTAAGATCCTATGCATGTTTTAATCCTGGCAATTTTTGCCCACCTCGCCTAAATCTCTGCTGTTTGCTCTTTGGGGCTATGGCACTGCTGTGGTTTTAGGGCTGAGAAGGAAAGAGAGAGTGTGATTCTCTGCAGAACATGGCCATTGACCTTCCACGAGCTGCATGAACTTTCTGAGCTTCGCATTTCCCAGCTGAAAACTTGCCCCAGCAGCTCTCACCCACCCTCATGTGCTTTGTGATCTTCAGAGGGAAGCTGCTCTACAAATGCAGAGTTATTGTTCGAGAGGCTGGGATTTGGAGAGATTAAAAAGCACCGACTGTATACACTGAAGCTGTGAGAGTTATTTTCTGCTGTTGAATGGGGTTTGGCAGAGATGCTGCACTTTGGGGGGAACGTGGGTGCAGGGATGCAGCAATGAGGTCTGTGTACAGGCTGTAACAGTACACTGGATTCCTTGTTTCTAATCTTATCAGTTCAGGTTCAGGCAGACTCCTGGTGCTGGCTGGGTGCCCAACAGGTCAGGCTGGCTGAAGGCTCTGGCTGTTAATGTGCTGGGTGCCTGTACTTGCAGGTCAGGGGGAAGTTACACGTGCTCTTTCTAGACAAAGCTGTGTCCCTGCAGACTATAAGCTGCCACATAAAATGCCATAGCCATATTTTCTTTATGCCGGGGAGGATTTTATGCTCTGGGAAGGTCTTTTCTCATAGTCTAGAGTTATTTTTGTTCTCTGTCTCATAATTTTAGGTTAATAATCCCATTACAGTTTCAACTTGAAAAGTCTGTCTGGGTAATTTTTGAGTTTTGCACTGTTGTATTTAGAATGTTCCCTCTAATTTCACTATTCTGTTCAGCATTTCATGCTGTCTCTGTTAAGAAGCACTGCTTAAATTTCAGATAAAATCCGTAATTCCCTCTTGCACTTCAGTAACCTACCTGTAATATCTGTAACTATTGCGTGCCACTGTCTTTTGAGGTCATGGATCACTCTTCCTTAGAAGCCTTTCCTTAAGCTTCAGAAGTCCAGTTACAACTAATATTTCACTCAGATTAACATCTTTAAACATTGCAATATTGTAATTGCTGACCTCTCATTCAGCTTTCGGGGACTTGGTGAGTTTTGTGGACCAAAACTGTTCAAGATACATGCAGTTGCAGCTTGCCATCACTCACTCGTCATTATCAAGATGAATTTTTGCAAGTGTTTTCAATGTAGTCTTGTTAAAATCTGATATTTTGCAACAGGTTTTCCCAGTCTGGGGTAAGCTGTCATGGGAAGAACCCAAGATTAGTTCTAATAGGACATGAGAGCCTGGACAAAGATAAACTACAGGATTTGAGAAAGCTGCATGACCTTGGCCTTGCCCCAGCTCCCACAGCTGTGCTTCTGCAGCTGGGGAGGAAGCAATGGGGAAATGCAGTGCCAGCTGAAAGCCACCTATTTATCCCTAGTCTTGCACCAAACCAAACTGCTTCTGAGTACAGAAGCCTCTTGCGTGGAGCACATAGGTACTTGGCTGGAAGGTTACTGGCCTGACCATTATGCAAAAGAGAAAGTAAAAAGAAAAAAAAAAAAAAAAAAAGTAAGCAAACCAAAAATGGAGAGTGAAGAAATGAGAAAAATTTATTTCTAGTGTATTGTACAGATGGGCCTGGGAACAGGTTTCTCCCCATTTACTAGCCCCATATCCTTTTTCTTCTGCCAGTTCAGATTCCTCTGACAGCTTGAGCCATGCCTTTTCCTGACAGTTTGGGGTGGTGGGGGGGTTGCTGATGTGCTAGTTTTACTTGTTTGGCTCTGTTACCGTCTTCCTCAGCAGTAATGTTAAACTCGTTACCTCCTCTTTGCGGGGAGTTTTGCTTATGTTGCTAAAGGATTGCTGAAAAACCTTTAAAAATGTTTGAATAGCTTTAAAAAACACCACAGCGTGTGCCAAATAATTTAATCTAATTGTATTTGCATGTAATTGGAACGTTTTTATTCCGTTAGAAAGAGCAAACATTAATTTAACGATACATGTATATGAGATGCCTCTCAGTTCAGGGGAAGGACAGAGGAGGGAATATTACTTTTGGTATTAAAAAGACATTTTGTTTTCAAAAGTAGGGAGAAAAATGTAAAACATCTGGAATCAAGAGCACTTTCTGCCCAATCTTTTAAGCATAACTTCCATCAGCTCCACAGAACTTGCTGTGCACTGGTTGCTGTTAGCCGGGGTCATCTGTGAGCTTGGGTGATGGGCAACTTAATATCTGTCAAAAGAAGCTGAGGGGGATGCACCCCTCCTCTGCCCCTCTTCCGGGGGACACTGGGAAGGTCTGGTGTCTGGCACCAGGCTGGCTCCTCCACATCTGCAGGCCAGCTATCAAGGGGTTCAATAGTGAAAACCATGGTTAGGTTTGTCTCATAAGTGGTTTCTGGCACTTTGAAAGCATGGGTTTGCCCCTGCTGAAGTTTGGCTTCTGGTCTCATTGGAGTGGTTAGGATTTTTGCTGTGAGTGGTCTGGTTGTGTGTGATTGACCCGAGGGCGGGGATTTCTGAGGAGCACACATCCCCACGAACACTGTAAAGCTGTTTCTGCAGCAGGTCTCTATCTTGTCCTGTTTTGGAAACTGGAAGGCTTAGCAGTCTGGTTTGCAGTATGAAAGCTGTGGGAAATGCTAATTAAAGAGAGAGAGAGATTGCACTGTTTTCTTTTGCCATGGTGATCACATAACATAGCTTGACTTGGGGATGCTGAGGAATTTTTGTCTGCTCTTGAAGTCGATGGGCAAACGTGCAAAGCCCTTTCCTGCTCGGCAGCACTCAGCCACATTTTGTTTTGAAGATACCTTAAAGATTTGTGTTAGTGAGGATTTTGTCCCTCTTGTTGGCTGTCAGCTAGAAAATGATTTATCAGACAAGTAAAACTAATGCCGTATGTGCTTAAGGAGCGCCTTTCTCTGCACAAAAATGGTATTTATGGGAAGAGGTTGCTTCTTAGGCGACGTGTCTTTCTACTGCTACAGCAACAAGCATGAGATTCTGATAATTCAGGCATGTTAGCATTATTTTCCAAGTTTTCTAAAAATCTGATCCAGACTGATATGAATTGACCATTGCTAATTTTAGAATGGTCTGCTTGCATGAGATAACAAATCCCAGTTTTAGTTTAAAGAGAAAATATTTTAACAGAAGGCTGGCAAGATTGTTATCTAAATGCTAATGATCATTTCTCTTACAGTCTCAGTTATTTTCAGAGGGAAGACTAGAATAGACACATCATCTGAATAATATTGATGTTAATATGTATTACTCTGTCATTAAGCTGTTAAAGTCATTCCCGTTCTGGACAAAGGTTCATTAATTGCTGCAGTTGATGTATCAATAAGGTGGGTTTAGGTACAAGATGGGTAGAGGGAAAAGGAGCTCTAAAATGTTGATTGTGGATGGACTTTGGGTAAAGATTTTGCAGTCCTAACCAAATGAAGAGGACACTGGTGTGTTTGATGTTCGGCCTCCTGATTGCCTTCTGAGTGACAGACAAGAAGTCAGCCAAATACAGGCACTACCGTATTTGCTTTAGTCAATGATCATTTCAGTAAACATTATTGAACATGTTTATTTGTGGATTAATTTCAGATTAATTTCTATCAAACATCCCTCTGTGGGTTACTATAAAAAGACATGATTTTACAATTTTACTTTAAATTTCTAATTTCATTTTGAAACAGCTTTTAGCAGGCTGCACTTTTATTGGCTGCCTTCTTACGTGTTTTAAAATGCTTTTATTGCAGCTTGTATCAGGTTTGCTATATTGTCATCCCTATAAACAAATCAATACATTTTCATTTCCATAATAGTAATAATTTATGAATTTTAAACTATTTTAATGAAGTAAAGTAGAAGGAACATTTTGTTTTGATTGATTGTATTTTGATTGACTTCCGTTAACATTTATTTATCTGTAAATAAGACACACACAAATACACGTAGGTATGTGGAATATATACATCTCCCCAGATGCCCAGTTTGTTGACAGAGAAACCTGTTCCATGCATACATTCTTCAGTCCCTATCCAATTCAATAAACCATGCAGTATTGTCACCATGTGCTGGGCACGGGTCGTGTCACGACACAGTGTTTGGTCCTGGTGCATCTCTGGACCCGTGCCCGTGGTGACCTCCTGTGACGGAGAACGGCAGCTTGATGGATGTGAGGGGTGCACGTGCACAGCTTCCTCTCACACCCTGGAAGTACAGATCCATACTTCTCATGGAGGGAGGAGAGATGTCCAGCAAGGGGAGCAGGAGTTGGTTGGAGGGTGATGGGGCAGTGGGTACCAGGCTGCTGCCAGGCACCTGTCCCTCAAGGATGCTGAGGCCTGTCCTAACAGGCTCTTCTGGTCCTTGCCACTGAGCTTCCTTGCAATTTTGTGCTGAAATGTCATGAAATAAGAGACAGAAATAGCACAGGCTTTCCTGGCAGAAGCGTGAGGTGCCGCATATCGAGTGGGCAGGATTCATCAGGACTGGGGCTGCTGCTCTTCACCAGCTCTATGTGGGGAGGGTGCAGCACCAGGGAAGAGGCAGGCGTGGACAGCTTCGTGTTCAGTCCAGAGTACCTTGTGTTGCGGCCAAGAGTTTTCGTGTGAAGAGCCTTGTTCTTTTGCATACTTCCTTTCTAAAAAAAAGTCATTAAAAAGCCCTTGGAGAGTACAGTCGTACATTACACATCATAAAATACAGTAAAGTAATAGTTGACAACCATGAGATGAATATTTTTTTTGCTTATTCCCTTCTGTGTAGGTAATCATGGTATTAGATCATAGTGGAAAACATCTGATTATTTATATTTCACAGTCACGCAGCATTGAAAATCCAAACCAATCATACCTTTTTAATAATGAAAAATCAAGAAATTATTTTCTAAAAGTATGGTACTTTTAGACCTATATTGCAGAAAGGAAACTTCATTTTTTTTCTAGATTGTGTTTTATCTGTTCTTTTGATAAACATAGGACTTCCTTTTATATGCAGTCAGGTTCACTTTTGAGTATGTATTTCCATGGTGGTCATTAGTGTTAAAAATAATTTAGCAAACTTTAAAGAAGGGGTTGTGTAGGTTTCAGCATCTGTAGTAATACTGTTCAGACAGAGAGAAGTCATTTTGTGCTTATTAATAAACAAAAACTCAACAGCCAGGGCCAAATGCCAATCTCCTACTCATCCCAAGCCTCGAAAACAAGGAAGCAAGTACCTGAGGGGGAGATCAGTGTCTTCCTCCCTTTTGCTTGCCAGCAGCACACTGTAAGAGATGCAGAGGTGTGGAGAGCCAAAGGACTTGTGCTCTCCAGTTTCTCTGCTTTCGATGTTTGTTTCACATGAATTTTATACTGCCAAAATCTCTGTTGCTAAAAATTGGTTTTGCCTATTCTCTTCTTTAAAAAAATATAAAATATAGTATTGATTCTGCTGCTTTCTGCAGTGTGTAGAGCTGAGAAGATGAGCCCTGTCTGCCTTCGAATGAGAGTGGGAAATGGGTTTGGTATATCGAGTCACTGCAGTCCTCTGGGGGACTTGGGAGAGTTTGTTATGCTCTTTACAGCGTCTCCTCTCCCACGTTTCACCTACCTTTAAAAAGTTACTAAAAATATGAACCCCAGAAGCAAACTACTTTGTTAGTAGCAATAACAAGATCCAGGAAAGGATCTGTGTCATTGTCCCCTTCCTGCAGCACTCTGTTGCCAGTTGAAGGCATCTAGCAGGCAGGAGTGGGCAGGAACAGCGCATCCAGGCAGTGGGCTGTGGCTCTTCTGTCCCCCTTCCTTCTACACCTGCATCCTCACTCTCCAGTGGGCCAGGGCACCTGTCAGTGTCAGGAGTGGAGGCACAGGCACGGGTGGTTGCTCAATAGTTGACCTCCCAAATTAATACATCCTTTCTAGCCTGTATTGCAGAGCACGGCATTCAGATGGGGCATTGTCACTGTTTTTTGTGCAGTGGGCACAGAAGAGGGACCCAGAAGATGAGGTCCTTTCACATGGATGATGAAATGCTTCACAAGTCACTGGTGGTCAGGGTCCCTGGTAAAAGGGTGTGCTTGGCAGTAGCCAAAGACAGGATGACTGCACCATGTTTAGTCATTTTGAAGGCAGCATAGGGCCATGCAGAAGACAGGAGAGAATCGTTCTGGATGTTTGGTTTCCTGTGGGAACAGAGCTTGTGTGATAGCTTAATCTTACAAATATAAGGGGATTGTGTAGGGAGAACTTGCCCTGACAGCATTGTAGGTTGGCATTCAAGCATAGTCAATAATAAGACTGATAAGATTTGGAGAGCATGTTGAACATTCTTCTTTGAGTCGTGTTCCCAGGGACACAGCCAACTGCTGCTTCTGAGCATCTTGCTCATTGCTATAACTGGAGTCGGTGGGCTTGTGCCATGGCATATTTGTCATCAAATTAAAACTCCCTAGACTCATCCTGCTATGACCACTCTTGATGTAGGCCACCACCTGCTTAGAAAACAGTGGCAGCAGCAGCTGCCTCCTGACCATGAAAATGGGAGGAGGATTCAGGGTGCACTGAGGTGATAATAAAAGGGGCACAGCCCAGGACAGGAGGGGAGGATGTTCCCAATGGGTGATGTTCTTCATTTCCTTGTAGTTCTTCCTTTTTCAGCAAATGAGGCTTAAAAATTCCAGGAGATATTCCAGTTATTCCAACCTCTTTAATGTGTTGTTTGTTTGTTTGTTTGTTTTTATTTTACACAAAATAAATGTTTGAATTCCCTCAGCAATATTACTCATGTAGTGCTGGATAGTTGCTGCCCTAGGATGTTGCCCTGTCAGAGAGGCCCTTTCCTTATAATTTGATCACTTGGGAATTAATTCCTCTGGTTATGAAAATTGTAATGAAAGAGAGATTTTTTTTTTTAGGATCTTTGATGTAGGAGAAGCACATTTTATTTACTCCTCTCCATAATTATCAGAGGGAAGATTTTTATTGGTACAAGGTTGGACTGAAAAGAGTCTGAGCTCCCATTTAAAATGAGAGATCATGGGAAACTGGATAGAGTTGAGGTCCCCCTGCTGCTCTGATGCTGTTGATGAACATGTGCTTCCTTGATGAGTCAACTCATGACTTAAAGGTTTTGGATAGTGACACTGACTTCCTAAATCAGGGATTCCTTTCCAGTGCCAGTGAAATAAATAGAGCCAAACACAGAGCAAAGACAGTGGTCAGCCTGAAGTTGTCTCATTAGCATGTAAACCCAGAGGGACTGGCAGTGAGCAGGTAAAGACCAAAGTGAATCTCAGGCAAGAAGGTAAAGGTTAATTTTTGTTAGGTTTTCTTTGTGTGGTTTTTTTCCCCCCCGAGGAGTTTCCTTGGCCGATGAAGTGCATTAAAAGATGCCTTTATAACAGTGTTTCACTTTATGAAATCATGTAGCTGCAGAGCCAAGTAAAGTATGGGGAGATCCCGACCATGGTAGTGTTCAGCATCCTAGCTGTTAGTAGCTTTGAATGAACTTCAGATAAACACCGGTTTGGTTTTTTTGTAGGTTTTGGGTTTTTTTGGTTTTTGTTTTTTTTTTAGTAATTAATGAAGGAAAGTGACTAATCTGCTACTTGGCAGTGCTGCTAGGCACGTGGTTAGAGAGTAAAAGTCTCTCTGTAGTAGAAAGAGTGAATTGATTTATGTTTTTTACTTCCAATTCCTCTTCCCCTTCAGCCCCCATAGCTCCAAGAGACTGCAGATTTCAAAGCCAAGAGGGAAAGAGCTGTGATGCCCAAGCTGTGTTCCTAAGGGCATGTGAGAGCCTCAGGGGCCTCTTTGGGACTGTGACTCAGTTTTGGTGGGAGGTGTGAGAAATCACTACCACAGTAAGTAGCAATATCGTAGCACCTCAGCAGAGCCATTTTTGAGTGTTGCTGGAAGGAAATAGTTTTCTTCATAGGAAGAAAAGCTTGAGGAATGTCATTTGAACATCTTTGCTTCATTGCCCTGGTGCAAATACTAATCAGGATTACGGTTTGCACTGATGGAGTTGCTGTATTCCTTCACTTTAGGTCTGTTAGGTGTTACTATTTTCTGTTCTGCGTGCCCTGAGTAGATTTGCCTTTTCCTTATTATTTTATTGTATTTACTTTGCACACACAAGAAACAAAAGGAAACAATTTTGCCAGCAGTAATGGTCTCGTGAAGGCCACGTCCCTCCCACCGTGTTTCCCATAGGTTCAGGCCGTGGAGGGCTTTTGCTGGTTCTCTCTTGGGGTATGGGGGCATACATTGTGTTTTCACTCAGTCTTGATGTGACATGACAGGAAATCCCCCATGGCCCACTCTGTGCCCCTGTGAGGTCCCATGCCATCAGTGCCCCTTGCCACGCACAGCCACTTGGGCAGCAGCAGGTCAACTGGCCTCATTGCCATTGCCCCTAGGACCCCTTGACATTGTCTCTCTGCCCCACTGCTATCACACTTGGTCCCAGGAGCCCCTCCACACAGAGTGGCAGAGTGCCTGTGGTGCAGAGCTGTTTCTGAGCAACCCCAGTCGCTCCCTACCTACATTTTGCATGTGAGCAGCATTGGAGCAGAAGTAGACCAAATTAATGGTCAATATCCAAATGGAGATCAGTAATGTGTGGTGTTTCTTAGGAGTCTGTACTGGTCCCAGTACTGTTCAGTATCTTTGTTAATAACATAAACAGTAGGATTGAGTGCACCCTCAGCAAGTTTGCAGGTGACATCTCAAATTGTGCCCTTTATATACTTGAGGGAAGGGATGCCATCCAGAGGGACCCAGACAATCTCGAGAAATGGGCCCGTGTGAACTTCACAAGGTTCAATAAGGCCAAGTTCAAGGTTCTGCACCTGAGGCAACCACCACTACTATCAGTGCAGACTGAGTTACAAATGGACTGAGAGTAGCCCTGTGGTGAAGAATCTGGGGACACTGATAGATTAAAAGGTGGACATCAGCCAACAATGTGCACTTGCAACCCAGAAAGCCAGAAAGCCTGTATCTGGGCTGCCTCAAAAGATGTGTGGCCAGCAGCTCAAGTGAGGGGATTCTGCCCCTCTACTCTGCTCTTGTGAGACCCCACCTGGAGTCTTGTGTCCAAATCTGGGGGCTCCTGTACAAGACAGATGTGGATGTGATAAAGCGGGTCCAGGAGAGGGCCACAAAATGATGGAAGGCTGGAACACCTCTCCTATGAGGACAGGCTGAGAGAGCTGGGGTTATTCAGCCTAGAGAAGAGAAGGCTCCAGGGAGACCTTATTGTGGCCTTTCAGTACTTAAAGAGGGCTTGTAAGAAAGATAGACTTTTTATTACCAGGGCCTGAAGTGACAGGACAACGGGTAACAGTTTTAAACTAAAGGAGGGTAGATTTAGATTAGGTGTAAGGAAGAGGGTGGTAAGACACAGGAACAGGTTGCCCAGAGAAGCTGTGGATGCCCCCTCCCTGGAAGTGTTCAAGGTCAGGTTGGATGGGGCTTTGAGCAACCTGGTCTAGCGAATGTCCATGCCCATTGCAGGGGAGTTGGACTAGATGATATTTTAAGGTCCCTTTCAACCCAAACCATTCTTGGATTCTGTGACTCTATGACCAGATACTGGGCACAGAAAACAGAACATTCCAGACAGATACAGATGGTGAAAATTAAATATTGTAAAATTAATGTTTATGTGTTTTGGGAGGTTATAGTAGATCAGATAGCTATGATTGATTCCTTAAACATCTTGATGCAGTGAAGATGCTTTAAGAAAATTGAGTTTATGGTGGAAAAAAATGTTTGACATCCATAGCAAGTATAGTCTCATCTTTAATGGCTGGTTAATTTTCCCCATAGGGAAATTCTTTTTCTGAATAATAATAGTGAATTCTTGACCTTATGTTACAGATTCCATTTCTTTAATAAATAGAGGTATCTTTAGTTAATGTTTCTTAACTCCACAGAATGCTTTATAGAAAACAGTGAATACCAGTGTTGCCTTTGTAGATGAGAAGTTAAAGCATGTCCAAAGTGACCTGCTACCAGTACGGCAGAGCCAGGGAGCGATCGCATGACTCCAGACTTGAGCACTGTGCTGTGGTGGCACTTGATGCACTCAAGGTCTTTTCATCATCCTCGTGTTTGGAAGGAGCGTGACAGACATTTCACACCAGATTTTCTTCTGGTTAAAGAGCTTTGATGAGTTTCACCTCCTTTACTGTGTGCTACAGCTCCATTTGGCCTATGTCCAAGTTCAGTTACTTTAGTTACTGAAATTATTTTCCTGTTCCATTTCCTAGTATTAAATTGCTGTAAAATTAACTGGAAAACTACTATTGTGTACCATGTTTCTTTCTTTTCTCTTCACATTCTGGGTCTTTATTGTTTGCACGTGTTTACTTTTCCTTTGCTTATTTTCTCTTTTGTTGTTTCTATGAAGTTTTTGTTCTTGACTTTCATGTCAATTGACATATAAGAGAAGCCAAATAAAATATTTCACATTTCTGCTTCGGGTTAAAAAACAGTTTTTATGCTGAACAATAATTGTATTACAAGGAAGCCTGATGTGCCCTCAATGCCATTACAATATGTTGAATAAAAGGTAATTTAATGGAAACAGCGGAGTATTTGCAAGTTCCCTGCATGAAAATTGGATTTTTGCCTTTTATTATTTACATTGCACCTTATTCATATTTAAGGCCACAGGGATTATCATCGTCCTTAATGGCTTTATTTAATAAAGACTCTGCATTTCACAGTATAGGATCTAGCACAGACTTCAATCTGTTACCAGGATTTCAATTAACTAGCTTTAGCTTCAGCTGCCCTATAAGTCCTATAAATATATCTCTAAATAATTAATTTGCTTTCACTGGATGGTAGTTGCTACTTTTAAATACAGCTGCTATATAGTCTACCTGCTAAATGTTACAACTCTGCTCATAACTTGCTATTGTAATTATTACTAATATTTTTAATGGCATATGTCTATTAAAGTGACTGGGTAGACCAGGACTGGTCTCCCAAGGTAGAAGACCTCATAGAGGAACTGCAGTTATGGCTGAGGACCATTGCATCTGGGATACAAGTGCACCTTGAGTTTTATGAGGAGAGGTTAGGGACAGGTGGATGTCACGGATCAGTATATCCCCCAATTGGGCTGAAGGACTTTGCATCTGATGACTGAGCTTATATGTGTACTGGGGACCAAGGGCTGGAGGTAGCTGATTCCAGGGTGGAGGAGCTGTGATAAATATAGGAGACAACAAAATCCTCTTTTCTCTTACTTTTGGGTCTTCCCTTTACCTGTGCAGAATCACACAGCCCTGGTAACTTTGGTCAAGGTTTTCTTTTGGAGTGACATTTAAATCTTCCCGCTAAGTGTGCAAAACAAATACTGATGTTAACAATTTTTGCTGTACCCTATTTCTGGGTATTGAGAGACACTGAGGTTTTAAGTGAGCCTGATAAACAATCAGGCAGGCCTTGAAAATATAGGAATAGGGCTTCACCTTTTCTGTATTACTTTTGTGAATTCTTGCCCCCTGCACACCAAATTATTCATACCCTCAAATAAGGAATCAGCCCCACTCCAAGCTCTGGAGTCAAAACAAATGGTGCACACACACGCAGCCAGCCCAGGCACCCACTAAAAATGCCACCCCTGCCCCAAACCAGAATAAAAATCAGTACTGTTGAGCTACAGGCAGCACAGCAGGCAACACAGCAGGCAGCACAGCAGGCAGCAGCACCTCAGCAGGATGGGCAGCAGCACAGACATGCTGGCCTCTCATTGACGCGGGTGAATGTGCTCAGCAATTCACCTCCGAGCAGCAGGAGAGCGCACAACTTGGCAGCTATGGAAAAGCACCATTAATCTGAGAGTCCCAGTCTTCTTCCAAGTTTTTCCCGCTGGCTCGCGGCCTGGGGAGAGAAGATTTGAGACCTTCAGGGACCTGCAAAGACCAGGATGCCAGTCAAACTTAAAACGGTTTAGTTGCAATAAGTAGAGCTGTAAAAATATTTTTCACCTATCAGTGCATGATAAACTGAGTGTATGAACTCAAAGGGAAACATAATATTTATGAAACACTGTTCACTTAGACATTTTGGCAGTTGGTATGCAAAGATTATGCATTTTTCCCAGGAGTTATGTTAATAATTTCAGCATGATAACTTCAGTTTTAAAAAAGGCTTTTCTTTGCTAGAGGGATGGTTATCCATGCATGTGTACAAGGAAAACTAATTAGAATTTCTGTTTTCCATTGTTTAAGGAACTTAAAATGCACTTTCTGCCCCCTGAGACAGACTGCTTGTATTTACAGGACTTAAAGGGTTAATGTGTGAAAACGAATACATTCAAGGTTACATTACTGACGGCTGCATTGTGTTGGCAAAGGAAAAAGATGAAGCACTGCCTCATTTTATTTCTCTTGCTAAATAGTACTTTGTTCTGTATTGTTAGAATAAATCATTCCATATCTGGAAAAGATGGAAAATATGGAAATCATGATACTGCCTCTGTTGACCTTAATATAATTTTCTTTTTAACCACTTCTTCCCTGGTCCTCACAGAAGGCTTGAAAGAGAATCTACTTTTTTTTCTGAGGAAGGTCTGAGAACTTGAAATGTGATTCCCAGTTTTGGTGCCTACTGCAGATGATAAAATATGAGGGAGTTCTCCTTATGTTTGTTCAATATGGGAAACTTGCTCTTAGATATGTCTGCCATGGCAAAATAAGACATGTTTAGTAAGTTCACAAAATACTAACCATTTGGTACATTTAATTTATCCATGGTATAGGAGAGTTCTGCCAGTGTTAGAGAATTTATTAAAAACTCCATCAATTTCCTGTAAGTTCCTACAAGTTTCTCTGAAAACTAATTTCGAAAGGAGAAACACTAAAAAAACCCCAACTTTTCTTTCCTCTAGCAGATGTTATTTACAGGACTATTTTAGTTAAAATATATCTTTTCTGAAAATCAGTACTTGCTCAAAGTAAACTCCACCCATGGAGTATACAGTCCTTCAGAGAACTCAGAAGAGGGGACAACAAGGTAGTTTCCCTTCTTGAAACCTCTAATTAAGGATGCTGAAATCATTTCTTGGGAGATGTTCATTTGTGCCAGCACTGCCCTCTCCTGTTGAAATCCTCCCAGAAGAGTCAAGAGGGAATGAGTCCCTAAGCTGTTGCAGCTTTCTCAGGTTTCCTTTGTTGGTCCTCCTGATGGGATTGTCACCTGTTTCTCATAAAGAATTAGAATTTACCACCCAGAAGTTCTGTGCTGGACCAGTAGCCCTTAAATACCATGTACATCAGCAATATAGGTCCAAAGGAGCCATGTCATTGGAAACTGCTCATCTGCTAACCACCATCTGGTAAAGAACTCCTGTAAACAAGAAGGCAAGCAAACCATGAAGAATATAAATGTTTTTATTCAAGAGTTATATTTTCCTTTGAAGACTGCTAGCAAGTGGTGAGTCTATTAAAAAGGAAATGTTGCTTTCACTTCAACCTACTGCCTCAGACTGAAACCCTATTTTTGTTATTTTATTTCAATATAAATGATTGCTATTTCAACCTTAAAAATAACCAATGTTACTGATAGGAAATACTCTACTAAAATAATCTGTAGCTAATATGAATGGTTTATTGCTCCTTCTGTACAAGGCATGCAAATCTCTCTCTTAGTTGTTTGTGATCAATCTGGTGTTCTAATACTTGCCAGTGGAAAGGCCCTGGATGATTTCTTTTTTTTCTAAATTATATTTTGACTGTCTCATTTCCTACAGAAGTGATTAAAGCCAAGCTGGGCATACACGAACTGTAACTTTTACAGATAGCTTTGCTAAGCTGCAATGTATATTATTAAAATGTTTAAAATTATCTTCTTCTATAAGCTTATTTAATGCACTAAAGCCTTTTAAACGAGTTAAGAATAAATGATAGGGTTATCCACATTCAGTACTTCTTATCAGGTGCCTTTGTTTGAAGGATCAGAAAGAGGATCTGACATGCCCTGGGTTTTCAGCCCAGCCAGGTTATGTGCCAGGGGATGAGGACTCCTGGGTGCATTGAGGAACACACGTGCTCGGCAGGATGGAAACAGCCAAAAGGGTCCTTAACAGAGACCTAGAAAGTAGTACTGAAAAAGCAGCTGACTTGCCTCCTGGGCTGTGTAGGAGGATTTGGGTCTGAATATGAAGAACGTGTCCCCATACATTACAGGTAGATCACAGAATCACAAACTAGTTGAGGTTGGCAGGGACCTCTGGAGGTCATCTGGTCCAACTCCCCTGCTCCAGAAGGGCCACCAGTTGCCCAGGAACCTTAACAGAGGTACTGAACAAAAGTGTGACATAGGTGATGCCAGGTCATAGCAAGGAAGACAGTGGATTCAAGTTAGCAGCCGTTAAAACTGTAAACCCATTGCTCTTGCATTGTTAGGCGTTGCATCCCTCACTGTTAATCTTTACAGGATATTTTTGGCTAGTTTCTTGATTTGCTGTCCATTTAATATTCATATCTGTGCTGTTGGTGACAGGAAGCAGAGCTGGAAAGTGCAACCATCACTCCAGCCACTTAGCTCTGAGAGTCTTTCTCTTCCTTCAGACTTTGGAAATTGTCACCTGTCCTGAAAATTTATAGCTTGGCCTTGCTTTGGGGCAACTGTGAGCTAATCTGAAGTATTTATAGCTATTATAGTTGCTTGACAAACAGGTTCAGTCAAATAAGAGACCTCAGCAAAGCAGATTAGTATCAGGGAGCCTTTTATTTAACTTGGCAAGGCTCATCACAAGCCATCAAAGCAAGCAGTCATTTTGTCAGTAGTATTGAATGGATGAATATGATAAACAAAGAGGTCACGATATTGTACAGCCTAGTTTCCCTCAAACAGAATTAAGAAGGGCTTGCCAAGCAGCTTTAGGACTTGAATATAGGTGTCTTATGTATTCAGAGCATATGGGGCTCATAACTATTGTTCCCTTTGGTATTGGTGAGCTTTCTCAAAATGCAGGAAGGAAACAGGTCTTGAAGGAGCCCAGAAGTGACACACAGCCCATCTGTTTTGCTGAACTGTTTCTCTAAATTAAATCCATTGCTTCCCAAGTAGGGTTGATAATAGGATGTTGAAAACAGAGTATTTCAGAAGCAATTTTGAAAGCAGTTCCAGTGGCCTATTACAGATGCAGGTATTCTGATGATAATTCCCATTCCCAAGTGAGGTACTCACTTAAGGCACCAATTCAGCAGAGGTTCTGAATGCATACTTGTGTTAGTCTCCGTTACAGCAGTTTTGCCTGTGGTTAACTATAGCAGCGTGTTCTCAATTAAACATGTGTCTGATGTGTCTTCTGCAGAAATAAAGGGCTGACTTGAGGTTAGAGATAATTTTTTCTGAGTAGCTACCGAACTCTGTTCGGGCTGTACCTGTCTGCATCTATTTAACACAAAGCAACGCAGACTGTGATGGTTTGTGTCTTCCTATCAGGAAGGCTGATGTCTTTCACTTGACTAATTCATAAGAGAGGAGCTGAAGGAGTTGGGGGAAAAAGCAAGACTAGAAAATGTAATTTCAGGGTTACTATTCTTTGTCATCTCTTGCGGGGAGGATGAGAATTACAAGTGTCGCATTTGTCTTTAATTATATATGGCCTTCTTCCTGAAATATTCATGAGAAATGGAGATATGAAGTGAATGTTCTGCATGGAAGGTATAAAGGTTATTCTTAAATATCAACAAGGTGATGTCCCCTATCAGGCTCTCTATCTAGCAAGAGGACTGGATTTCTGTGTTTACAGAAAAAAAACCAACAAAACAGCCAAACATCAAAGCTGTTCTTTCACCCGTGTGTTGTCTTTGCCTTGGTAAACCATCCAGCAATAATGACTGCTGGAGGTGTGTCTTAAAGTCCAAAGTGTTGCACGTATGAAAAGATCCTGGCTCCTGATGACTAGCCAGGGAATGGAGACAGTGATTTATAGGACAACATTAAGTGTTGCAGAATTCAGAAGCAAGTATACTCTTCACTTTTAGGTTTGAGTCCTGTGAGCCCTGCAGGACTGGTGAGTCCTGTAAAGCATATGGTTAGCAAATTGTGCGAATTCCAGTCTGAAACAAGTGTAAAAATAGAGGTACTGGGTTTAGCACGGTGGGGTTTTTTTTTTACTGTCTGCACTTACATTAGGATTGTGTTAGAAATAGGAACACTAACATCTCACAGCTGGCAACAGGTGGAGGATGGTGAACAGAAGGATTGTTCTGGATGTACAGCAGAAAGGCAAGATGCAAACGATGGGACTTAAAGGGTCTGCTGTCTTAACCCAACTCATTTAGGTGAAGCCCAGCAGTAAATCTCCATGGGCAGACCTCCTTCATTTCTGCAGACTTCAGGCTGTCACTGGCTCGGTGTGCATCCTGGTCCCAGCCCCTTCCCATGCTGCTATCACTTGGGGGTGATGAAAGGGAAGGAAGGGTGGTATTATCATGGTGAACCAAACATCTGCAGCATTGTCCTAGTACCCTCATCTCTGGTGAGTGCCTTTCACTGATTTTTTTTTTTTTTCATTGCTCATCTCCTGTGTGAGCAGGATATAACCTCTCTAGGGTACAAGCTTGCACCAGACACCAGCCATTCAGAGACACCAGCATTTGCTTGAGCCATTGCTTCTGCGTTCCCTGCCCTGTCTGCAGGTAGTTAACATGTCTCTCCCTGAGACTGGCTAAGCTGTATGTGACCCTGCGGCGCTTCCCTCTCTGCCCAGTTGTGGTGTTCACTGAGAGTGCCCTTATTCACAGACATGTTTAGCTGCATTTGTACGTGCTTCTTGGCCTCCTGCTATGGTATTTTGAGCCAAACCATGGTCATGTTTACAAAAAGGTCCCAAATGTAAGCCTTGCTTTAACCAAACTTCTGACTTACTCGGAGATTAGCTTGCAGGATGCCCAGTGTGTAGTAATCCTACCTAGCTGTTGCTCCTGTCTTGCCAGCAAGTGCCTTGGTGCATGTGGTGCATTGGATGATGTCACAGATGGCTCTTTCCTCAGGGTTGACACCAATACCATGACCTGGCAGTGCCCTGGTCGCTTCTGGTGCGTCCTCCTAATTCATGTGACCCTCTTCTTGCTCTTAAAAGTCGAGTAAGGCAGAAGAGCACTCTTGGCCCGTGTATCCAAATGCTGTATACATAAATGGGACCACATGGTCATGGCCTTAAGATTCCTCTTATGGGAGACAACTGTGCAAAAAGGGTTATTCTGGAAAGATCCACAAACCATCTGCCTCCCTATGGACAGATCAGCAAAGGCTACAAGTTACTTACCAGAATTTTAAAAGTAAATGTAAGACCAATACTCGGGAGCAACAAAAAGGAAGGGCCCTGCTAGTGTTTATAGATCCCCAGGACAGCATGGAAAAATGCCAGTACGGCATACCCAGATTTGACATGAGCATGGGAACAAAGTATGGCAGCCCAACATGAGGGGTTTTAGTGTCAGGGTGTTGCTGTGCTGCATCCTGCCCAGCACCATCCCTTCATTCTGCTGTGGGAATCTGGATGCTGCAAAAGACAAAGTTGTCACAAGCTGGCATTCTGTGAGGTGCCTTCTCCTGTGAGTTTGAAAAGCAGCCTGTTCCCAGCAAGCTTTAGGCAAATTGCTGCTTTCTTACTCTTTTGCAGCTCTTGGAGTTGTGTTTGATGTTAAATTGCTCAACCAATCACCTCCCCACCCCTTTTTAGGTAGTTCTTTTCTGGCAGGAAAAGCTGTAGGAGTTGCCTCAGGAGAAGTGCTATCCTGGATATGGGTTCTGCCCAGCTTCATGGGGCATCAACACTTGGTTGCAGCTCTTAATTAAAACCTGAACAGTGATCAGCCATGTGGGGGTTTTACTAGTCCCCTTGGGATAACTTTTTAATTAAAAAAAAACAGGAGTGTGTGTGTGTATATATATATATATATATATAAAGGACAATGGGAAATAAATGCCGGTTGTCTGCATCAACAAAGTCTGGAGCTGATGATAAGGGCAGGCTGTTGGGTCTCTAGTTTATCCCTGGTCACAGCAATGCTCCAGGTGTCAGACGATGGACAAGTCAACATACTAGGTGTTTGGCTAGCAAAATGTTGAAAGAATGCTGGTGGCTTATATAAAATATCATCATTCCTCTGCCTGCTCTGTATGGTTGTAGGTAAATATGTGCAAATATAGGACCAATATAGTTAAAATATTGCAAAATACATGAACTTTGCCTTATCATAAAGTCCATCCTGAAGTCCAGCTGTCTCATTTGTATGGGTATGTGCAGGAGGAAGGAGTTCACTTTATTTTCAGGTAATAGAACTGCTCTGCTGCTGCTGCTGCTACTGTGTATTTTGACAAGGAGTAGGGAGTTTTTGGTTTTGTGAGCATAGCTGTGCTTTGTAGAGCAGTTGGGATGAGTTGTGGAGCCAGAAAAGATTTTGATCCTTTTACATGCTGGTTCAGTGATGTGTGTGTAACATTTACGTTGGTAAATAAATCTCTTTTATGGAAAGCAAGCTTTAAAGGAAAAGACAGTCTCTGTCCATAGCCCCAGACCTGACAGCACTTTGGTTTTCTTTATTATTTATATGCAGGCACCAGTTTCTGTCTCTGACACATGGCAAGGCATTGTTCTGTCAGGAGTCTGTAGCAGATGTGTTTTAAAAAATTAAGTGGTGTGTATTGAGCTCTAAGATAAAATCATCACATTTTATATTTTTGGTGTGCCAACAGAGGGCAAAATACTAAGAAGGAAGGAAGAAAAAAATGACACCAGAGTTGAATAACTTCTATACTCAATTGTTTCATAGTAAAATGTAGTACAGCGAGGGTACATAATTTACCTCTTCTTGTTGACTGCCTTTGCAGAACTGTATCTGAATCATTTCCTGTTAGTGAATAAAATCAAGAGGTTTTCAGGGTTGTTTAGTCTGGGCAACTGGGAGTTGCTGTAGCTAATGTGTTCCAGGAGGTTAACCACTGTGAACTCTCTCGTCTGAGCCATTTCCCCTTTTCTGGTGGTTTTCTACCCATACGTTTGCCTTTCAGGTAACAAGTTATCAGCTGTCTCTCACATAATGTGAAAGAGCAATCTGTGGCACTGTGAAATCTCAAACATGTATTGTGTGTCCCTGCTATAGCTGGGGAGGGGGTAAAGGAAAGTGACTCTTCCTCAGCCATGTTTTTTTTTCCTTCCAGAATAAAGACCTTCATATTTTACATGCATTACTTTTGAAAACCTCACTTTGTATTAACATAAAATCACATTAACAGGCAGGATATTTATCTGTAATTCACATCTAACTAGAGGAAAGGTGTTTCCTCCAAGGCATTTTAATGGAAATTTTTATTTACAGATAGAATCCAAAAACCACTAGGAATTTTAGGTCATGTTGACAATGGGGAGTAATTAATGCAGGATCCTTCTGACCTGGGTGGTGCTACTGCTATGGAAAGCTGGGCGCAGGCAGTGTGGCTTTATGCTACAGAGCCATCTGGAACGGGCGATTACACGGTTTGCAATTACCTCCTGGTGTCAAGATCCTCAGGTCAGAGGCTTTCTTAAACATAGTGGTTTCTGTGGCACCAAGTCACTAATCATGCATGGGATGCCTGCAGGCAATTGCTGCTGGCAGTGCTTTCTTCAGCATTTAACCTGGGCGGTTTTGAACAGCGGTCCGTCTTGTACTTTTTTTATTAACTACATCTGTGAGCTTTTCATTGATTTTTCTTCCCCTCCCCGTTTTTTTTCTTTTAAAAGTGGCTGATGTATTTGTAATTAATTATTTAGTGGGCATAGTATGACATAAAAGGGAATATTTTAGAAACGATTATATTTTTTTCTTTTGTGTGGCTTTTCTCCCTGCTCTCATGTGATCTCCCCACAGCTGATCTCATGGATGATGAAAGTAACCACTAATGGGCTTCCACTTGTCTGCAGTTATAGGTGTGCTACATTTCAGCCCTGCATGGAGGAGAAATTCTCAGGTTCTTTAACGGAAATTTGGAGAGTATTTTTTATGTGTAACAGAAGCATGCTAATGGATGCTGAAAGCCAGTTCCATTCTTGGGTTTCAAATTAATTTGTATAAAAGCTCTGGCTTTAATTCAGTTCAGAATGTTCTCTTAATTCAGTAATAGAGGAAGAATGGTCAATATGGTGAATACTGGAATGATGGCCATTATATTAATTTTTAGAAAAGAAATGCATTCTTATTTGTCACACTGTTCACATTAACAGGATGGCTACAAACTTTGGAACTCCACTGTAAATGATACTGTACAAACCATTTCTGTGCTCATTTCTGGTTGATTTAAACCAGTTGTCAACACTTGAGAAGCGTTTTCAAAATGTTACATAAAAAGCACAATATTTTCATGGTAGGGACTTTCCATGAGGCTCATAGTAGACCCTGAATCTGTAGAATTAAGTGAAGGTGAAAGTCTCTTAATGGATTTTATGTGTTTAATTAATAGTCTACCAGATCTGCCTAGGCTGAGGGTCCAAGAGGAGCCCTGACTGAATAATTTTATTTCTAAATACACATACCTTGACAACACCAGTCTTTAAAAGTTTCACTCTTCATGTTTGTAGGTATAAGGTAAGAGCATTTGAGGTATCTTAAATCTTAAAGAAGATATGCCAACACTAATCTGTCTGTGGTGTTCATAAACACATTTGGTTAGATTCTGCACTAGATTTCACCCTATAAAGCCATTGGACTTGAATAATATATTGGGGGTCAAAGAATGCTCTTTTATAAAGTTATGAACTATTACTTTGACGTGTGGTCATAGTTCTACATGTGTTCAACAGGCAAAAGGCAACTTTGGAAGCTGTGTGGCATATGTCTGACTCTCATCATTACTTTGGGGTGGGTGATCTCGGTGGGTGGGTAGGATGTGAGGTGGGATCGTGCTGTCCATCACATGGGGCTGCTGGTATAGGTGTTACTGGGACTCCAGCCAGCTCTGTCTGCTCCCCCCAACTTAGCGTGTGAAGCAAAAGTGGAGGCCTTCAGCTTTGATGGAGACATAATTTGATGTGGGAAGGGAGCAGTTGCTCAAAGGGGAGGGAGGAGTGAGAAGAGCCAGGGAAAGAAGGGACCCCAAAGCCACCTGGTACAGATGCTTTCTACTGTTTCCCTTCTCTGACTTTTCTACTTAGTCTGTGAAAAAGAAGATCAATATCCTTGCTAAGCTTTGAGAACCCCACCTGAATGATTATTACCAATAGTTCCATATAATACCTTCTGTTTTCTCTGAAAGAGCTTTGAACAATAGTAAGGGAGATGCATCTGCATTCAAAATTGTGTTGTCTTCTGTGCCGTTTCTAAAAGTTGGCTTTAGATGCCTCATCTGGGCTCTCTCAAGAAAGAACAAATAAAGAGCATTTCAATTACATGTAATATATTTCTGAAAAAAAGGTTTAATCTGGCCCATTAGAATGATTAAAAAATGCACCAAATGATGTTTTTCCAGAGCCATAACACAGTGTGTCTTCTGTCAGCTGTACTGCTGCTTTGCTCACCTGCTTTCTGCTGTTTACAGCATACACATGTACATTATCACTGCCATTTTTGTCATGCAATGTGGACCATAAACACCTGGAAGCCAGGTTCCTGATTTTTACCTGTGATGTCCCCTGTTAGCAGGCTACTCTTTTTTTCTTTTTTTTTTTTTTTTTTTTTTTTTTTTTTTTTCAACATTTTGCCTTATATACGAAACAACTGGTTGGCGGTACTGAAGAGCACA
>JANHGN010011417.1:0-15035 GCA_024605025.1 Megaceryle maxima
TTTGTTTAATATGCATATATGTATGTGTGTAAGAGATTCTTATTTAATAGATTATGTAAGTATATACACTACATAGCATGTATATACCATATATAGGTAGTATATAGTGTATTTATGTAGCTATAGGTAGCACCTCTTTCTTGCAAGGGCTCTTCACATACATCCATGTATGAATACCTATATATATATATATATACACATTAATTATTCTCTGTAATAGTATAAATGTCTTGTTTTTAATATACTTTATTATCAAAATATGCTAATTAATATCCTCACATGGATGATGTATGTTCAGCGTGCATCTGTGGCCTCCCCTGCCAGCCCAGCATGGCTGGGGGTTCTTTGCTCTGTTCCGTGCTCCTTCCACAGCCCCCACCCCAAAACCCTGGCCAGGGGGCCATCAGCTCCTGCACCTCCCAGCACAGCTCCATGGGATGGGAGCATCTGCAGCTCAGAACACCCACAGAATGGGGAATAATGGGGAATAATGGGGCATACTGGCCAGTCCCAGGCACCAGGCGGGGGGGGGCAGAATGGGCAGCTGGGAAGTTCAAGAGGGAAAGGAGGGAATAAATCTATGTAATCAATTAAATGATGCTCTGTTCAGTCATCAGAGGTTTGTGGGGGGTTTAAGTCACTCTTTATCCCCTCCGGAATAAAGAGCTGATTATAAAAAAAAAAAGGGGGGGGGGAGGTGGAGGGGGGTTGATAGGAGGCCAAACCCTTCAGATTAAAAGAAAGGCTTAAGGTATTTTAATGCAAAGCTCTCTGGGGTGTGTCAGACCCTCCTGCATTATAAAAAGGCTTTGCTTTTGGGGAGGGTCACCTGCATCAGCTGGACTGGTGTGGCTGCTCCAGCAGAAGCCCAATGTACTCCTCCAACAGCTCGCAGGACCCCCCAAATAATGGGACCCCAGGGCCCTTCGATGGCCCCCAGTGGCCCCACCAAGCCCCACAGGGCATGTACCTGTCAGTGGCTGTGCTGATGGGCATCGTTGTGGTTTCTGCCTCGGTTGTGAACGGCTTGGTCATCGTGGTTTCCATCAGGTACAAGAAGCTCCGGTCCCCCCTGAACTATATCCTGGTGAACTTGGCCGTGGCCAACCTGCTGGTGACGCTCTGTGGCAGCTCCGTCAGCTTCTCCAACAACATCAACGGCTTCTTTGTGTTCGGCAAACAGATGTGTGAGCTGGAGGGCTTCATGGTCTCCCTGACAGGTAAGGGCACAAGCCTTCAGACCTGTTTCGGTCCTTGGTTGGTGATATTGTGTTTAGCAAATAAGCTTTGGGGTGCAGTTCATGAGCTTGCTGCTTCTCATGAAGGCAACACACTCACTCATGATGTAAAATGCTTGTCCTTCAGCTACTAGTCAAGTAGAAGGTTGTCTGTGCCAAGTGACTGCATGCTCTGTCTTGGTCTCATAGGGTGGGAAAAGTCACTTGGGCACATCAGGAGTCCTCTGTCAGGACATGGATGGTTTGTGTATGCCAGAAATGTGAAACTGTGCAAAACCTTTTGCTGAGGACGTGCCGGTGAAGAAACTGTGGTTGTAACCACAATGCGTCACAGACACCCAATTGCCAACAACATTTTCAATAGCCTCACAGCTAAAGACAACCTCTGACTTCTTGTTACAATGATACGTACAGCTCTTACTCATCATCTGCCATGTCCCAGCATGGGCAGCAGAGCAGTAGGAGAGCCTGTTCCTCAGCCACAAACCCTCCTCCTCTCCACAGGTATCGTGGGGCTGTGGTCTCTGGCCATCCTGGCCTTTGAGCGGTACATTGTGGTCTGCAGACCCCTGGGAGACTTTCGGTTCCAGCACCGGCATGCTGTCAGCGGCTGCGCCTTCACGTGGAGCTGGTCACTGCTCTGGACGACCCCGCCGCTCATGGGCTGGAGCAGCTACGTGCCTGAAGGTAGGGGAGATGCCCTTCAGACTCCACAGCATCACCTTCTTACATATTGTTTTCAAGCACAGGGTAGTTGGAGAGTGTCCATGCTGGTGTTTAAAATCATAGAATAGGTTGGGTTGGGAGGGACCTTTGAAAGCCATCTAGTCCATCCCCCCACCCTGCAGTGAGCAGGGACAGCTTCAACTAGATCAGGTTGCTCACAAGCAGCACCCAGCCCAGTTCTCCGTATGTGCTGGCTCAGCATCATTCTGTGCACCACAACAAATCACCCTCCCACACAGAGCAGCTGGCCAGACAAAACCCATGAGCTCCAGCTCACTGGGGCTTGAAAAGAGAGAGGTGTTTGGGCAGCATCTCTAAGAGGGGTCAGCGCCAGCATTTGCTGTTTTGGAGCCTGTTACTGAGCCCCTCTCCAAGCCCATGGTTGGTTTAGGCTTGTTTTGAAATTTGTTTCAGGTCTGAGAACCTCTTGTGGGCCCAACTGGTACACAGGAGGCAGCAACAACAACAGCTACATCTTGGCCTTGTTTGTCACCTGCTTCGTGATGCCCCTCAGCCTCATTCTCTTCTCTTACACCAACCTGCTGATGACCCTGCGATGGGTAAGTACAGCAAGTGCCGGATGAGTTAAGGGTTTTCCATCACCACCAGGACAAAGAGCCTCACGGCAGGTTTCTGACATCTCCTGGTGCTGATGTCAGGGCACCTAAAGGATGGAAATGCTGTTGAAAGTCATAAACAGGCTTCTTTCTCTCTGGCTCTCTCTATACCTCCCCACAGGCTGCAGCACAGCAGCAGGAGTCGGACACGACACAGCAGGCAGAGCGGGAGGTGACACGTATGGTGATTGTGATGGTGGTGGCCTTCCTCATCTGCTGGTTGCCCTATGCCACATTTGCCATGGTGGTGGCCACCAACAAAGACATCGTCATCCAGCCAGCGCTTGCATCCCTGCCCTCCTACTTCTCCAAGACTGCCACGGTTTACAATCCAATCATCTACGTCTTCATGAACAAACAGGTGAGAGAGAAGGACACCAGCTAATGAAACCACAGCATCACTGGGGCTTCTGGAGGACAACTTAATGGCCTCATAAAATGTAGAGGAAACATCAGTCCTATCTGGAAGGTACATTCAGGTGTGATCCAGGGGTTGCTGTGCAAGGAGAAAGGTTTTGGGGGAATAAAATGGAAAGGGAGGGAGAAGACTCTGAGCCTGAACAAAAGCTCATTTTCTGCTTCCATGATTTTATGGGGTCAGGCAAGTTAATTTTAGATCATAAACTGCTCATTGAACACACAAAGCAAACAGAATGAAATGTTTATTGTCAATAAACTGTCAGAGTCTGCAAAGAGTTGGGCTGGGAAATAATGCAGATCTCACCCAAAATAGAACAAATGTCCAGCACCGAGTCTTGAGCTGGACACCAGCTTTCTGCAACAGCACATAACCTGTGTTTTCCCTGCCCAGTTTCAGGGCTGCCTGTTGAAAATGGTGTGCTGTGGTCACCACCCCTTGGGGACAGGAAAAACTGCTCCGGCTGCCCCCAGCCCCTGTGCAGACGGGCTGCGGAATAAGGTGACTCCGTCTCAGCCGGTCTGACTGCGCCAGCTCCTGCCTGTGCCAGCACCCACCTCGGGCACAGCCGCTCCCACCCAGCCTTGCCCAACATGAGCACTGAGAAGGGCCTGATGTTGTAGCTGCTCCCCACCCCCCAGGAGATGGGTGGCTCTTGGAGGTCCCCAGAAGCCCTCATGGTGCTCCACAGAAAGACACGGCCTTGTCTTCTTATGGGACAGGAGCTACCACATCATGGGACAAACCACAACCTTCTATTTCACTCTAAGGAAACACCCCTCCCTCCTTTCCCTCCCCTTGGGGAGTCAGGAGTTTTTTAAGAGAAAACAAGAGTCATTTTTCCCCGTGCAAAACATCGCAAGTTGCCCAGAGTCAGGCTGGACAGGGCCCAGCTGTGGTGTCACCTCTGGAGCGGGCCGTAGGACAGAGCTGCACCTTCACCATCCCTGGAGAGACCGACTCTTTATTTCATTGCCAGATCTCACTGTGAAGTTCGAGGTCTTGCTGTGAAACTGGCAAAAATCCAGCCGGTGTGTTTAAGCGCAGGCTGCGTTAATAAACGTTAATGAACGTAACAAGTTCACGTGACTCTGTTTTACCGGCCGATGGAAGGTCCGACAGAAATCTCTTCACCTCCTGCTACTACAGGTGGTACTTCTCTTGTGGCAAGTGCCACATGTACCATCATAATGGATGGAAAATAAATATCTCAGACACAAAGTTATAGATTTTCTTTATATTTAAGGCAATAAGGAAAGGTCTGAAATCCACTGATTCCCCACCCAGGGGTGGAAATCCAGGTCATAGGAGGCCCTGTGGTCCCTGACACGGCAGAGCTGCTGCTGCCCAAGGGGCTGGGACATCAAAAGAAAGTAAAAGATGGCAAAGCTTGTAAGAAAAATATAAAAGACAAAAAAAACCCCGTGAGGTTCCACAGCTCCACACCCGATCTTGGCTCTCAAACCACAATGGCTGCACCAGCTGCAATTACACTTCTGGCCTGCGATGCAGCGTACGTGATTTAGGAGCCTGTGGATAAGGCTTCTAAGCCAGGGTTTAGGGAACACCTCAGACAGCAATCCCCTCAGACTCTGCTTTATTAAATTCTCAATCATTTAAAATGCTACCAGGGGCTTGTCTGCCTCCATAGTTAATTGTCTTCCAAGTTTCGATTCCGCACACTTACAGCGCTTCCAGAATGAGGCTGATTCACAGTCACGAGATGTAAAGGTTCATTCTCTCCTCAGTGGATTTGTTTCCATCGCACATCGTCCGTGGGGACGATCCCAACACACGCCTGGCTCCTCTCCTCCTCCCACCACCTTCCACAGCTTTCGCAGTTGCAGCAAACCCGCGAAGGAGGTAGAAGGAAGAGATGCTAAAATTTGCTCATCATTTTACTCAATTGCCTCACTGGCACCCAGTCCACAGCCTGGCAAGAGGCAGCCGGGACTGGCACAGCTGATGATGAGATCTGGGAGACTTGGGGGATTTTTCCTCTGTCTGAGATTCCCTTCTCCAAAACACAAACAAAACAAAAGTTCCTCCAAACCAAGACCAGTATGATGACAGGCACAAGGAAGCTGGAACACAGCTGCTCAGAGAATGAACGTTTGCTTTTCTCCTTGCTTGTCTTTGCTCATATTTACCGCAGGATCCTGCCAGCACCTCCAGGGAAATGCAGCACCCACAGGCAGCACCGCATGGTCCCCCCCACCCCCAGCCCTGTCCCCATCCCTCAACCTCCCTCTCACAGCTTGCGTGCAAGCGGCTCAGAGAGGAATTAGAACAGCTCAGTATCACTGCTTTAATTTAATTAATTGGCCTTTCATTTTCAGGGAAGCTGGAAAGCAGCCTTAGATGGGCCCCTCTGAGTTTCACTGCTGCCTTTCGCTGGTCCTTGTTTAATTGTTCCTGTTAATTAGCTTTGGTGTCCATGCTTTAAGTTATCAGGATGATTTATAGTCATGCTAAACTTAAATCTGGAAAAATAGAAGCCAATGAAAAATGGAAATCTAACTGCTGCATTCTGGCCTCGACAGGGAGAACAGGCAGGCTACAGGGCTACTTGAAAGGCTCTACCAACAGAAATAAAAATTCTCCACATTAAGATTAAAAAAAGATAGGGAAATGGTTGACAGGCTGCCCACCATTTGGTCTGACAGATAAAAGGGAAAAAGAAATCCAAGAAGCTGAGAAGATGTCATATGTTGCAAACCAAAGTGATAGAGAATTACAGGCATGTTAAAACGCACATGCGCTCGCTCCGCTCCAGCACTGGGCTGCAGCTCTGCAAGCATTACTTTTTTATTTCACTGAGCAAGCCTATGAAACACAACAAAACACTGCCCCAGGTGAGAGGGAATGCCCTGGGCTACTCCCCAGTTACAGGTCACAAGCCACTACGGACAGAACCACACAATAAATTGCAAAACTTTCACAGGCATTTGTTCCTTGCATGGCCCCGGGGCTGATGAAAAGCACAGGAGGATCTTGTTCCAGCAGCTTCTACCAAGCGTATAAAATTCCTCTGCCTGCAGGAAGGATACAGGACTGGCACAGAGAGAACACCAGGTACCTGCAGTTGATAGGAGCCTGGGTTAGAATCTTTAACTTCTGCTGGACAGAACAGTGCACCCTGGCTGCCATGCACCAGACCTGCCGTCAGCCCGAGGTGCAGAAATCAAGCTGCAGCCTCCGTGCTGCTGGCACTTCAGCTCTAGCTCTACCACTACGACTCACCTAAATGGGTGAATGGTTTTATTTTTCTCTTGACCTCTTCTGAAGAAAGCTCCCCCCGTCTGCCAGTTTGCAACATCCTCCCTGCAGTACCTCTGTCTAATTGTACACAGTCTGATGATGGGAAACATTGGTAATAACAAGTAAAAAACAATCCAACCCCAAAACCAGAATGCCCCAAACCAGAAAAAGAACCACACGGCAGCACAATAACCTTGGAAACTTTTATTAGCATTGTTAAACCAAATGAACTACCAGTTAGAGCCAGGCAGCATTTCCCCCCACGCACAGGAGCGAACAGCAGCCCGTGGTACACCCGGCTGCACAAAGGCAGCTAAAATCCCCCTGTCTGTTCAAAAGGGACACCGACAACCTTCACAGATCCTGCAATATTTATCAGAAGGAAAGTTAAATACGGAGTCGCTGCGTCCATCAAAATCCTGATCCAAAGCTCAATTATAGCCAGGGACTTTTTTTTCTTTGGATAAGGCCTAGCAAGAATATGGCTTAATTAAACAACAGGTATCTTTTTACCACCAACCAGATTTTCTTTCTCATGTTCTTGTCTAACGCTGGCAGGGAATGTATTGCTGCACTTGCAATCTCTAGAGAACACTGCTTTTTTTCTCATTAGCTTTTTGCGCAGCAATTAATCCCCTTAATCAGTCAAATCAGTTCAACACTAGATCACAAAAGCACTAAGAAAAGAGAAAACAAGAAATTACCTTGTTAAATTTAACAAGCAAAGAAAAACATACGCTATATGGGCTCTAACAGTGCTCCACACTCCAGCATGGAAACATTCCAGTGCCTGAGCAGTAACAGCAGTCCACAAAATCACAATCATTTTGTCTGCAAAACTGAAAACTGCACAATGCAACAGAGCAGGAGATTCTTCTGCTTATGAAAGCGTCATGCACGGAAAAAGACCCCACCACATAGCCAGCGTCATAAGGATGTTGTGTTCAGAAAACAATTCAGTTCTGTGATAGTATTATTATATTAGAAGTGATGCACTGTCCAGCTGAATCATGTAGGAGAGCTCTGATCCAAAACAATCATCCTGTAGGGGAAAAAAAAAATAAAATAACACAGTTGTTTTGTTTTGTTTTTTTTTTTTCTTTTATCAACCTACAGGCTGAAGGGAATGGGATTTCATTCTGCCCCTTTTTGCCTCCTTGGCATGGGAAACAAGAATGCACCTCATGCAAGCAGAGAATACACAACTGTCTACCAGCAGCTGCCGTGGTTCCCAGGGGCTCACCTGAACAGTGAAGACGCGGACGGCTGCTCCTGTCCGTGGGATTTCTGATCTTCAGGATGCATGTCTAAAAAACAGGTGAATTCAGCTCAGAACCAAGGAGGACATACGCAGTCACACACTGCTTCAAAGGGCAAGCTCTGGTTTTGTCAGCACACGGCAGCGTGCTGGAGCCAGTGCTCTCATCTCCCTGCTAGGAGCGTGGAATTGCACTTGCGATCAGACAGCAGCCCCCGCTCGGTCGCTGTCGGGACAGGACCCTCACCTTGCGATCAGAAATCATGCCCTTTTCAAAACCTAAGGCCTGATCCCTACCAGTTCAGTTCTTCCAGAAGTCTGACAAATAATAGGGTCATATACATTGTAGAGCTGTCTGCTGAGAAGTGTTAGATGCCTACAACATTGAAGATCAGGCTCCTTTGGGTCATCTTGTGCTACACACTGAAAAATCCAATATTCCTTCTGAAAATGAAAGGCTGAGAGCTCCTAATGCATATTTGGACTTAGAAAAGAAACACTTATTTTATCTTGTGTCTTCTTCCTTACTTCCAATTTCTGTTAAAGGACAGCCAGGGCAGATGAGACCAAACCAGAGTGTAAGGGATCTGACAGCAGCACACATGGCACAGGTACAGACCAAACCAAACTGATAACAACCAATGTCCTCGCAGGGCATTTAGGTGCCTAAGCCAGAGAGGCTGAGCACTAACCAGGACACAAGATTACCAGCTCTCTGCCAGTGCTTTCCAGTCAGTAGAGAAAACCCCACTCTGACTATGAGAGACACTCTGCAACTCCAGCTAACGGTCCACAATACCATCAGTCTCAACTGCCCCCAAATTAGAAAATTAATTTCAAGTGTCTCTGCAGAGTTTAAGTTTAAAGAAGCTTCCTTTCCTTTAAAAGCCCAGGGTAGAAACAGTACCCAGGCAGGGTGAATTGAGAAAAGAAAAAAACCAAGCCAGCCTCTGCAAGCTCAACAAATTCAGTGCTAACACTGTAATAAATGTGATACTGCCCATCACAGGATCCAGTAGCTTTACAGATGAAAAGGACCTTTGGTGCTCCCTGCACAGCTCTCTGGTGCTCTGCCTCTGGCCTTGGCTCCACCTTCCTCCACTCCTTTCTTTCTTCCGGCATCTTCTGCATCTTGCAGGCTTGAAGTCCTTGAATGACAGAGTTTTGTGTATCACCCCAATTTTTGGCATTTTCTTTTAGACAGGATGAATACAGAGCACTAAAGCAGAAGCCTCTGGAGATGCTAGATGACTTTTTATTTTTAGCCTGACCTATAACGAGCATCTGCCCCCTCCAACCCCCAGACAAAGGGCCTCTCTCCTTCAAGACACAGATGTGCTTTAGCATGACATCCATACACAGACTCCAATGCTTCCTTGCATAAGAGCACTAGGTAAGTGTAGTCTGACCACGTGTGATGGCTTTGGGCTGAGCCATTGGCAGGAACCAGTCGGCCCTGTCAGCAAGATCCTCCTGGTTATCATGACATTTGCCTTCTGTGTTCAGTGAGAAAAGTAAGTAAAACCCTGATGCCAAACAAAAGAATATCTCGTGTTCCTTAGAAAGATACATGTTAGCAATGACTTATGACTACTCACTGGCACTTACTGGGGAGTTGTTCAGTTACTAGGCTCTGATCTTTCGGACTATTAGTATTTTACTTCAAGTGATGTATATACCACTTCTGCCACTGCCATGATGGTATAACCATCTTCCCCAACTATTCTTTAAAGTCTTCTCTAAAGAGCTTTCGTGATTCTGTTCTCTTAAAGTACATTCTTCTCTATCTTAAAAAAATCCACCATTCTGTTCAATTATCTCTGATTTCTGTGAAGACTGTATGCTGCCTTCCAAGCCTACTGAAGTATTTGCTTTCCTCCTACAGGAAATTATATTAACAAAACATTCTCTTCCCTCTCAATTTAGTATGGAGAGCTCAGATGGATGTCTCCAGGCAAGTTTCCTGACATGCTACTCCCTAAGGAGCCCATCTTCTGAAAAATCCTGCATAGGTCTGTACATGGAATATAAGCAAAATAAACTTATGAACAAAGCATCAATTATCAGCTAACCTGAGAGCGTGTCCCTGAGCTTGCTCTTGGATCTCCTCATCTCCAGGAAGTGCATGAAGCATTTTTTCTAAAACATCATCAAGAGTAGAGTGAGCCCTGTTGAATAAAAGATTTTAAATGGATGCTGGCAAGTTTAATATTACACATTTTAAAAGAAAAGAGTCAGAATTACCCAATTTCTTTTAAAAGTTGGCTTTTAAGCAAAAAGCACTGAATCCTGTTAAAATATACTGGAACCATTATTCTAAGTCTTTGTAATTCAAAGGCAAACATGCCTTATCATCCTTTTTTCATACCTTTCTGTTTCCTCTGCTAGATTAAATGACTCCTTAGTCCATAAACTATGATTTTTCTCCTCATTCCTCTCTGATTCTTTTTTTGACTCTCTGTCTTCCATTTTAATTTGATCTGGAGCTATTCACATAAACAGAAAGATTTTATTATCAACGATATGAAGAAAGATGATAAAGAAATTAAAATTTCTATTTCTTTACTGCTCTTGGTAAACTTTCCATTGCCCACTTCTCAATTACTCTTTCCTCAGTTGTCTGATTTTCTACCAGTTAAGCAAACTCACATTATCTACAGTCAAAGGTGGCCAGTAGCAAGACTCAGATAAATATTTTACTGTAACATATTTTTAGATTCACGGGACTGACTGTTTTGCTTCACACTAAAATGAAAAATGCATGTGGAAATTAATCTTTAATCTTTCCCCTTACAATCCTAGATATAGGAGAAAAATCAAAAGGAAACCTGTGGATGTTGCTTTGTTACCCTACTTAGCGAAATCCCCCTCCCAAGACTTATCTCAGTAAGTTCTGTTCCCTACAGCATGTGAATATATTCAGCCACCTTCTGCTAAGCTATGATAAGCAGGAAGCAGTAGGCTGTCACAAAAATGGAGTCTGAAATAGCTGTACTTTATGCAAATACAACAAAACCACAGTGATTGAACAGCAAGCGGTACAGGCTGCTGCATTCCTCACCACCTAAAAACAAGATACTCCTATGAATAAAGTCACAGTAGCTTCTATCCTTTGGGGAAAAGATCTAACAAAGCTGTAGGATAACACAGACAATGTGCCAGTATCATTCTCAAGTGACTATGCTGTTTAGCTTTTTTACAGACTAACTCATGTTCCCCACTTCTTTTTTTGGTCTTTTTTCTTTTTTTTTTAAGCTGTTTTTCATTTTCTGACTCAATAGGAAAAAAAATGCAGAGCCTATAAAGACTTAGGTTTTCTGCTCCCCTGATATTACTTGCTGTACATCTAAAAATTATTCCCACTTACTAATGTTTGCAGTTTCAGAAGCAGGAAGATTCACTCCTGCTATCTTTGGTACCTTTTAACAACAGGAGATAAATTGCTGATTACCCTGTGGACGCTGGTTTCTTACACTAGGAGATCAGAGGCATTATTTCATTATGGTGAATAAGGAACACAAGCAGTTAGTGTGCAATGGCCACTTTCTCAACAGAACCACTGTTCCAGAATGGAAACTTCAGCTCTATTTTACACCAGCTGCCCACCATCTATACTTTTGTGGGTTTCCTCACTTGTGCTTGAACACAGCAAACATTACAGCTGCATAACAAGAGATTAATTATGACAGTTCAGATCTGTGGCCTTTCCACAGCAGATCCCCACAGACCTTATAGAATGAATACACAGGGAAAGAGACAGCGCTGGTGGAGGGGGTACTGTTTGTGAAAACACTGTGTGTAATCTTACCAAGAAAGGGAGAATCCTCTCAAATTCCTGCTGAATCACAAATACAAAACCAACCCAAAAGCTAAATCCTGCAGTGGACTGTACAGCTGCACATACAGCAATGAATGTGCAGAGTATTTTTGCAGCAATGCACAAGTTAATTTTTTCTACTTGTAATCCCTACATTAGGACTCTTGTCAACTAACCATTTATTTGCTCTCCACAGTCATGCAATCCCTTCTCTTTAAAGTCTTGGGTGATGGAATCTTGCTGCTGCACATATTCTGTTAAAAACAGAGTATTTCCTTATTGAGCACAGATACACTTTCTAAATCGACTCTAGCCAATCTAAAGTACCATACTACTTTATCCATCCAAAACTTGATGAAAACCTTTACAAAATCTGTAATTAGTTCATATATTAATTCTAAAAACTGTCTCTGACCCTTATTTATTCACTCAAAGTCAGTCTCCACATGTCCTTGTTTTGGTAAATGAGAAAATAAAAAGATCAGAATGTGTCTGGGTGCCTCATTTCTGGAAGAGCACAGGACCTGTACACATTTAACTATCTTGATGGCTGGTGTTAGTTTAGGAAGAGTTTATAGCTGAGTAACTACAGCAAATTCTTGCTTAACACACACCAGAAAAAAACAATGCAGAGTTTTTACACCATGTTCTGTCTGAAGATGTATGTGATCACACAAGGAAATGTAAATCACTGAGAATAAGCTCCACAAAAATACCTGAGGGATGTAGCTGCCTGGCTTGCATTCGTTTTAATGGAGAACACATATTGCTCTGGGACACCTTCAAAAAATTCAGTCTACCCAAATTTCATCTCAGTGTCAAATTCTGTCTGCACTCAATAGTCCAGCTGCTGGCAGCAGCAGCAACTAACCATTATGTGAAATGCAGAAACCTCAAGGACTAACTGCCAGTTACTGGCAGTTACTAACTTCCTAATCATTGACTTGACTGCAACTAATTTGGAAGCTCTTGTGTATTTTAGTAGTGAATGATTTGGGAACAATCCTGACTGAATGCAGCTGGCAAGGCTCAGACTGTTCTGGGTGAAGTGCCTCTTACCAATTTCATCCAGCAGCTCTTGGGCTGGTGGAGGCAGCTCATCAATGAAGTTGTTAGATGCCTGTGAGAGTGCTGAGATAGAAAAAAAAAAAAAAAAAAAGGTCTAGTTCATTAGCAGTGATTAATCCTTAATAACTGTGCTATAGCTTACGTTCCAACAGCATCTTGCTGACATATTTCATTTATCAACCTGCACGAGCCTGGCTCATGCACATTTTATTGAATATCCTTAAATAATTTCATAATGGAAAAAATTGTTTAGAGCTAGACTTGCACATTCAGTTCTCAATCCTGTATTGCAAATTTTAGGCCAGTAATATCTACACTTCAAACAGAGGTTGATTAGAGGTCAGGGTTCTTAGTCTGCAGGTGCAAACTTAAAATCCATAACTAAATTACCCCCAGCAATCCACTGACATGCGCAAAGCCATTTATCCCTGTAAAAAGAGATGGCCAGGAGGAAAAAAGAAAAATAGGAGCAGAGAAGAGGACATAAAACTGCAGAATTTCTTTTCAAATGTCTTTGTGTGTTGATCATTCTATTTGCATCAGGACTTAGTTAAGAGACTTACCAGATGCCTTCCTGATGCTTCTCAAGGATGAAGCAACTACTGGCAGCCCCTCCTGCGTAAGATCATACACAATGAAACAAGAGATGGTAAACTGAAGAACTGCTGATCTTCAATCCTCCCCTTCAACATACTAAATCCAAAGTGAGGTAAGGCCTTAATTAAAGCCTTAGATCACTGTTAAATTTTAAAATAAGCTCTTCAACCCCTTCAAAATAAGAAAAGAGAAGTAGCATCCAGGTAAGCCACATGTATCAATAATTTTGCTTAGGCTGCTGTGCACTCATCTTTTAGCCAGCCATAAAATACTGTCAGCTATACAATCTTTATCCATTTCAGCACTCTGTAGGGACAACTGGATGGGAATTCTCTGAAAGGCTAGTTCCAACACCTCTTAAGACCCCATTTTATGCTTTGAATCTTTAATTATTAAAGCCAGGTACACCTATTCACCAAAAGAGCCCCCCAAACCCAAGAATTTGTAATCATAGGCAAGTCCCCACTGTCCTCAAAATGGAAACAGGGGCTTCATGCACTTCATCCTAGAATAAGATTGTAGACAAGAGTGACACAATCAGGTATCTCCGCAGAGCCAGTCAAAGCAGCACTGCACTGTTAATGGGCTTAATGAATTCCAAGTGTCTGCTATGCAAGCAGAAAGACACACACCTAACCGGATGACAATGCTATTGTTCTGGCTGAACAAAATTTAATCTTTAAATGTCAACCCCATCAGTGAATAACAGTAAGAAGGGTATAAAGGGAACTTTTTGTATCTAACTGTCTGAAAAGACAGTTAAGATAATGGTGTGGCTCTGGAACACCTTCAGGTCCAAAAAGATTACTGGAAATCACCACAATGATCTTGGAAATGGTCAACTTTGAAGACAGGATTTTTTGATACAGGGAAGTTGATAACATTATGCCACATCTCTGCATAAAGAGGACAAACTTAAACCCCTAATACAAGGGCTTTCTGAACATGTACTTGCTTCCAAACTACTAGATGAAGGCTTTCACCTTGGTTTTCTTCTTTCAGAAAATGCTCATAGATACATTCATTTACCTCCCCCTTGCCTAAGTTCTGAGAATTCTTCAGTTTCACAAGAAAACTTACAGACTTGAACACACACATTTATTTTCATTCAGGTTGATTTCCCACTTCTGCACAGTCAGAAGCCTACAGTTCACAAATCACTTCTGAATTCAGGGTGGTTCAGATAAGCAGCCTGCTGTTGCCTCACCAGAAGACCAACTGATGGACCCCCTCCCCCCCCAACAAAAACATTCCTTTTCTACCCAACCATTTTACAGATACTTACCACTTTGGTGTTCCAAGATTACCAGATCCAGTGATGGAAAGTGGCTGCTCTTTACAGCCAGGGAAGGGATGAAGGGCAAGCAAGGCCAGTTTGATGGTGGTCAATATTTACATATGATTAAGTGCAAGGGGAAGCCAACTCTTTAATCAGTAGCACACACTGACAGCTTTGAAATTAATCAGAATTTTTGTCATAATGTCAACAGATCCAGGATTCCAAAATACTCACAAAGACCTAGAAGGATTTCTATGCTTGTCATCTTGTGTTTATTTTAAGGAAAAAGTATTTTAAAAATGTTTTAAGGAATGGCTGGCATGAAGTAGATTTTCTAGACTTACAGGTTCATTCAATTCAGATGAGCAAACTCCTGAAGCAACCAAAGCAGCTTCAGTGTTCCTTCCCTCTTCACAGGCTGTAGCTGTAGTGAATGTCTTGGACACTGTGGAGGAGGTCTCTTGAGAACCACAAAAGGAAGAATCTGAAGCTACTTCATGGTAGTGTTTGTATTTCTCAAAGGCTATTGGAATTTTTTCTTCTGCAATTAAAAATAAATAAATAAAATAAAAACACTATAGGAAAGCTGGAAAAATTATTTTTTTATATATATATATCCTGGTCCCATTACCATAGAAGCAGAAAAAGGTTACTTGTACTTGAACAGGCACCTGCACAGGAAAACCTAAGAAAACCTAAGAAAACCTAAGAAAACCTAAGAAAACCTAAGAAAACCTAAGAAAACCTAAGAAAACC
>JANHGN010011417.1:15135-31875 GCA_024605025.1 Megaceryle maxima
AAAACCTAAGAAAACCTAAGAAAACCTAAGAAAACCTAAGAAAACCTAAGAAAACCTAATTATTGTCCATAAATAATTGCTAAACAGAATTTCAAACCAATTACCTAGGAGTTCCTCCCCAGACATTATTTATGCAAAACTTTGCCAACTGAGGAATTTCAACTACAGTATTACACCAAATTAATGAAAGTACAAAGCAAATAATAACTCTTAAAACTTAAGTTGAACAAACATTGAGATCACTTTATCAAGTCAAAACACACCAAGAGCATTTTGCACTATCCATCTTTAAATGCTAATATCTACATGTATCAACTCAATCAATTATCTACAACAATTTCTGATTTATGAAGGCTACCATTAACTGCTAAGTAATTCTCTTTTGGATAGCAACTTTTTCAGCTGCCTCCTAAGAGGTTTCTTTTGGCCAAGCAGGCTGTAACTACAAAGTTGTAATTACTCAGACCCAAGGATGAGATTTCAAACAACAGCTACAGCGTTGCTTGTGGTTAATGATTCCAAGACTGACACTTCTCCATTGGTACTACATGAATGGAGTTTCCATGACTCAGATTGATGATTTTTAACACGAGCAAGTCTTGGCAGAAAGGTCTGCCTCCTGGCATAGAAAGGTGAAGTCATTCACTGGTCCTTCCTTCTTTCCTCTCTGCAGTTACCTGTGCCGAGTGGGGTGCTGACACTGGTTGGTGCGTGGCTCACTCGGGGTGTTTTACAATCCATGTCCCTGGAGTAGTTCTGCTCACAGGTGATACTTGACAAATCCTGAATGTCTGTCACTGATCTGAAGTATTGAAAGATGTTCTGAGGGTTAGAAAAGCCACTTCTTGCTTTTGCTGATCACTGAATTCTGCTAATTTCAGGTTCTTTACATTTTGTTTAGTCATATCAAGTTTTCCAGAAGGAAGAGACACAATCCCTTTGAAAATTTCCCACAGAATCCTTGGAAGGCTACAGATCACCATCTTCAATAATCTTGCAGAGACAGAGAAGTTTAATTATTTGCTTTCCCTTCCTCTACAGATTTTCTTAATTTGAATAATCCTCCTATAAAAGCAAGCTCAGGAAACTGCCTCCAGAAAGGGCAGGAATTTCAAATGTGAACCACTAGGTAGAAAACTCTCTCCAAAGCCAAGGAAAGACCTCAAGGTTTAATAAAAATTAAGGAACTGTTAATCAAGACTAAACCTAGGTCTTAGGAGGCTTTAAAAGAATTACTCAGATAAACTGAAACTGCTGAAGATCTGCAGAGGCAGTGATGTCCACTCAAGTTACAGAAATTCTTAAGTGGCTGCAGGACTGTGATTATATTAAGCAAAACAACCTCTTCTGCAGATACACCCTGGATTACATTGTCCTCAGAAGACCATGAAATGACCAGGTATCTGTTACCAAATCAGTAATTTCTATGCAAATCTCCATGATCTGTAAAAAGAAGCTAACTTTGCTAGTTAAGTCATAAACCCATTCTGCATTTTTTTCCTGAGAATCTCAATCTCAAGACTGTTGTAATAAAATTTATTTAGTTGCATCCTAAAAATTTGCTCTTTAAAGTAATTTTACTTCTTTTTTGGGTGTGTGTCTGTGTAATATGGACAGAAGAAACAAGGAATCTTAATACTTTGATGTGAAGAAGCACACCCAGATTAACACTAAGTAATTACTAATGAGTATGAAAATATTTCAAACCAAGGGCAACAGCATCTGATAGCATTTTTATACCAATCTCCCAACTTATCACAAGAAAATCCTCTTTCAATACTTCAGATACTTTTCTCTCTCTCAGCTTTGGTCTGTCTCATCTTCCTGCTTTTCATCAAACACAAAACTTTTAGTGATAATAATCAGCTTGCTGAAGTTTTGATATTAAATCTCTTACACATCTTTTTCTTGACATTCTTCCTGTGGCTCCTGCAGTATCACTTCTTGTGCTGCTTCAACACTGGGATGAGGGAAGAAAAATCATATTCATTGATCCTCTCAGAGAATCATGAAAATAAACTTAGTTTCTCCTCTCTCAGAAAGTTTAAAGGACTACTTTCTCTCTGAGCTAGACTGCAACTTTTTGCTTAAAACCTTAGAAAAATGGAAAATGCTGGGAGAAAAATACCATTTTAAGCACATGATGGATTTCTATCCAGTAAGAAGAAAATAGCTAATTGACATAGCTATTTTCATAAGAAAACTGCAAGTTAAATAAAAATCTCCAAATATACATTGTTTTATCATCCTCTGATTGGTCTGCATCTTAAGCTGTTCTCTCCAACTAACGACCCCATTCAAGGTCAAAGAGGCATTCCAAGGGGATTAGTCAGATGCTCAGAGCTACAGTTCTCTGCCCTGCTGGCAAAAGCTCAATTCCTAAGTGAAGGGAGCAACCAAAACCATGACCTTTTACCTTAAGGCCAAGTATTTCGGCTTTGACACTGGTAACTCCAGGGGAGGGGTGAGAGTACAACACTGGCAGACAGTAAGAGCAGCACACTTGGAGTGAGCAGATGCTAACTCTGGAGGAACTCCAGGAAAGATGAGCTACAGAGGGGCCAGGGGCTTTTAAGAAGCCTGAAAGCCACCACTGAAAGACCTTGAAGTCAAGGACTGGTTCTCTTTAAGTGAAAGAAGCCCCTGCAGCATGAGGTGGTGATTCTGGCCAACATCTCTGCATACAAGCAGAATGTAGAATTTACAAAAATACTGGATATAAACATAAGACAGATGAGATTGCAAGTCTCCAAGCATGGGCTAATGTTATCTGCAGGCAAGAATCAATGAACATACTTGCATCAGACTGTTCCCACAGGAGGGGAAAAGGCATGATCTTCATGCCACTTGAGCTCCAAAACCAAAGCACAACAAACTTAAAACAGATGACTGAAGCCTAAATTTGAATTATTTTTGCTCTGTTTAAGGTGGTAGTTTATCAGTGTAAAAGGAACTGTAATATAGAAAAAAAATATTTATTGCTGTAAAAGACAAAACCCCATGAAACTTGTGAAAGTCCTATTAGTATTTTCTTGTTGAGGAGCTGTGTAGATTATCATTAAAAACCACCACTGGGTTCTATTAGATATATAAATAGAATTAATAAAGAAAGCACACTTTATAACCTAATTTATGCTTGAAGTAATGATGAACATAGGTCTATCTACCTGGCTACATGCTTATGGTTCAGCTGATTCCCTCCTAGTGTGTTACTGCCAGAGTTCTGCGCCGCGGTGCTGCAGGACAGTATTTTTCCTCCTGAATACAAATAACAAATGTTCCCTGTTATTGGGTTTTACAAATACAAAAGAAAGCGACACAACTCATTGAGCAGGAAATTGAAACTTTATTAAATATCTTCGTTCTTTTGACCTTTGTTGTTGTCAAGAGACAAATGTGTTTTAAAGATGCATTTTCATAAACATACCACAGCTGCCAGAGAGTCAACCACTGAAGCACTGGGGAATACTGCAACATTTACAAATCTGAGCTGAGAGGCAACAGACTAGAGAAACAACAATGAACCTTCCATTATTCTGCACACTAACAGTGTTTGCTCTTATGGTTTTTAAGCTCAAGATCCTTCTAGCAATAAGAATATTAATGTGTAAATACAACTCTAATTCAGTTTCCAGCACCACAGCAAGTTGCATAAAAAGATTAAACTTAGCCCTAGGGTAAAAACAAAAAAGGCTGCAAATAGGTTTTGTTTTAACTGAAACACAGCAAGTACATAATCATCGCACTCAGCAATATTTCAGTGACTGCAAAGCTCAAACCTCATCTTTCAAAATCCTGAGTGTCCTGAACACCCACTAAATAATGAGGAGTAGGAGACCAAGGGATCCTGAAGAAAAAGGCTCTGGCTTTCTGACAGGAGTGCTGCTGACAAAAAATGAAAGTGAAACAAGACTCCCATCTCCCTACCTCTAAAGTTCCTTCAAAGAAAGAGCACATTTACCTGAACCCTGAGTACCCGATCCTGCATCTTCAGGTAACTGCTTTGGTAAAAAACCCTCACAAGCATCTTCTAATTTGTCCTCAGCATCTGCGGTCTGAAGGGGAGGAAGAAAGGAAACACATTCAATTCCTCACAGGCAAGCTGTGAAGGGTAGGACAAAAAAACCTCTCACAGATCATGTTCACAAGAATCAGAATGGACGGACAAACTTTTCAAGAGCTTATCAGCAAACAGCATGGATTGGATTAGATTGTCCATACAATAGTTTTGAATCTTCAAGAAATCAATCAAGATGTTTTAATTTAAGATTACCGAGTACTATAATTGATGGAGCTGTGAAGGAAAGGCTGAGATTATCAACTGTCTGTAAATTTTCTCAGCCACATATTATGTAACTGCCTAGTGAACAAATTAAGAAAACATGCCCCTGATGTTTTGGGAGTCTGGGTTTTTGTAGGGGTCTAGTTGTTTGGGTTTTTCCTTTGTTTTGGTTTGACAGTTTGTTGGGGATTTTTTGGTGTTCTTTTTCCAAGTAGGGGTGTGTGTTTTAAAGGAACAGGGTTAGAATTTTCCACTTTTAGACAAAGATTTATTTGTAGGTACTATTTCAAAAGAAAAGAAGAAAAACTATCATTCTCCTATTTTCTACAGCTCTTCTGCAAACCAAATGGGAGCATAATCAAACCACATGTTGCATGACTTACGTCCAAAGTTCTTGACGCAAGCTTCACTTCTTTCTTTTCAATTATTTTTACCTCTAGTTCTGAACTTCCCTGAGTAGTAGTAGGAAGGAAATACTCAGGAGACAAGAATTCTTCAGACACATCAGAAGATGAATTAAGGGAACAGTATAATTCCCTTGAATGCCCCTGTGAAAGACATCACCATCTGAGTTGCTCTGTCCACTATTAGAGAATACACATTTTCATCGGTAATGTTAAGTAATACTGCATCAAATTTAAATGATATTTAATTCGATCACTCCAAGTTTTAACCTACCTCCTGCTGCTCACATTACCTTGATGGTTTATAGAACCAAACCAAACAACAACAACAACAACAACAACAAGAACAAAAGGAGGGAAAGGGCTGAGAAGTGGGGATTGTTAGTCAGATCACAACTAAAAAGATCAACTGTCTCAGGTATTCAGTGTGCAACATGGAGAGACCAGGCTGAACTGTTTCACAGATAACTAGCTGCAACGAGATCTCCTGGATCGCTGTACGTACTTTAGAGAGATTCTCAACTTGTTGAGGAAGGACTGAGTTCTTATGAATGGTTATGCCACACTCTGCTTGTTCATCTTGTGATGGTGACTGGAAACTTCTCCCTAGGATGTCAGAATGGAATAAGATTATTAGACAAAAAAATAACATGGAGTGATCTGTACCACTGATGGAGTATCAGTGAGAGCAGACAGTAAAACTAGACAGTCTGTCAGGAACATGGAGAAATAATGATGTTTAAATGCTCGTATCATTAATCAAGGCATTTAAAGCTTCCCTTGTTCCTCCATCCATAACTATTAGAAATGCTGCTACAGAAAAGCACCTCTGTGGTGCAACTGAAAGAACTGAAGTATGAAAATGAATCGTGGGTTGGAAAGCTTTGGGTCTCCCAGGCTGGTACATGGTAATCAATGATGATGAAGGGGACACTGACATTACCTCCACCTATTAACATGTAATACTCATCTTTGTCTATTACTTATGTTCACCAGTGTCTGAGTGATTGACCTGCTTTGGGAGCAAGACTCTTGAAGGTAAAATTGACCACTACTGTTACAAAATCACAGAGGCTGCAATCTGATGGGAGATAGAGAGACAAAAAGAGAAGTAATTACTTTTTGCTTTTCAGCCTTACCTCCAGAACTTCTGAATGAAGACTCTAGATCACTCTCCTCAGATTCAGATCTATCCTCACTGCCCAGATCCCAAGGCTCAACATTAAGACCCATCTGCCACCTATATCTTTGTTGGTCTTGACTTTTTTGAACTCTAACAGTGACATGTTGAAAGGCTTCCTTTATACTTTCTGCTTCACTTTCAGATGTAAATTCGCTGGGTGAATATGGAGAGCCGAGTTCTAGTTGTCCTGAGGCCACTCTTCTGGCCATTTGCTTTACTTCAGCTACAGACAAAGAACAAAATGGCCAGTTCATGCAAAAGAATCTAGACCTTCAAAGCATTCCCTGTGTTTTATTGTGTCTGCAGGCTTGGAAATGTTGAAGTTATAGCCTGTGAACTCCTTTATGATGAAGGGTGCTGAACACTTCCTTCCATTTTAAGGAAAGCTTAAAACCTGCAAAAATTGATGTGGACAAGTCTTTCCATGAACAATTTTTGTTAGTCTGTGTTCTCTGTTACTCATGCCTGTACTGCCATCCACTGGTCATTGCTATACTACCCTTTGTACACTCATATGCCATTCCTCCCTCACATCCTCCAAGCAGGGCTAGAAATTCCTTGTGCTTTATAATCAAACCATTTTAATGTGCTTGTGATTATTTTATACCCTGAATGTGCAAGACACAGGATCCTACTCATTTGGTTTTCATCCAAGAACGGTCTAATGGAGCTTCAGCAATTAAGGCACATAAACTTCACTTACATAAGAAAATGTGTTAAATTTTAATGCACTGCAGTAAGACTTGTTAACATTAATGCCGAGTTAACACTGATTTACTTACTCCTCCATTCCAAGTGCATCGTCCTTCTCTCCTCACTTATTTTTGTGCTACGAATTTCAGATCTTGATTTTGCATAGCACCTATAATAAATCGTTATGAAATGCACCCAACTCCGTTAATGTACAAGCATATTGTGTTAATATTCCCTGGTCAGTAAAGGATGAGAAGTTGGTTTAATGTTAATTAAAAGGCTGAGAGCACATATGTTCTAAGAACCCAGTAGAATTAGCAGATTGAGCTGTCAGAAGCTTAGAAAGCACAGACAGTTATTTAGGTCTATTATAGATTAACCAGACAAGCTGTGCATGAAAATCTAGATTTCAAAAGCTGTCAACTGCCTTCAGATGGTATTTCTATATAAACACTAACAGACAATGAATGCTGTGTAGGTGTGGTTTATTCATGTCAATAAGGTGATCAGTGGACAACTGAAGGTACTCAGAACTTTGGACTTGGATAACAATAATCCTACCACCAACCCGATTCCCATCTAGAGATCACTCACTTGACCAACTAACCACATGTCAGCATCTGGCTTATGTTCCAACCAACTGCATCCTTTAGCAATGGGCCTTACTGATCCAGCTAGGTCATGAATCAACTGCTACAGTTTTCCTGACTGATTTGACCCAAACACTGAAGGAGTTGTCTCTCCCTATCTTTCCAACTGATAATTTGCAAATGTTTTGCCAGGCTCTTTTAACATGTACTTTCCATCCATACAGAGGGATGACATTAAAAAGCACAGCAAATCTAACAAACTAACTTCTACTGTTGTCACTGGGTTTATCAAGATGTTCTGCTCCCCCAGCCAGCAAAGGTCCTAGCCCCACACCTATGAAAGCCAAAGTATTTCTACTGAGAATCAAAGGAGGTCAGTGCAGAGAGAGGAGAACCACCCTTACTAGTAACTTACCAGCTTGCTCTCCTGAGATGCTGTTACCATTTTGGACCACTGACCTCCATCAGAGAGGCATCTGGAACCCACCTGAACATCACTGTTAATAAAAGTAACTGCCCTGTCACAGCAATGGTCAGTTAGTCTGTCAGCTCTGCAGCTGACAATGACTCACAGCAGGGTCCTAACTGGACAGATTGCTTTTGGCTTACTGAAAAAACCCCAAACATTTAATGCCACCCTTGATATTTGATGTTTCTACTTTTGATAGTGGCCATATCAAGATGAATTTGCTAGAATTAACATTTCTGTGAATACAATTAAAACTCACCACCTCTCTTCTTCACTTCCACTTGCTGCAGAATGTGAATCACCTCCTCTCTGACACTGCAAGTTGAACCTTTTTTTGCATCTTACAGATACTTGTGGGAGTAAATGCTGAAATGAGTCCAACAAGCCATGATTCAGCACGTCGGGCATGCTGGTAATTACTAGCTGAGCTGTCTAAGAGATATACCAAGAACTGGACCGTGCAAACCTTATTCCCTAGGTTATATTTTAGTAGCACTGCTCATGAGAAAGGATGACAACTGCAGGCCTTAGCCGAGTAAAAACTCCACCCTGGATTTATGGCAGGTTTCATACGTATGCAGGCAGACTATTGCAACACAGTTCCCAGGAGAACAAGTAGACCTAAATGACTCAAGTTTATTCCTACAGCAGATACGTGAACTTCTCTCCTCCTCTTTGGGCTAAGCACATCAATTACTTCTATTTAATAATGACAGTAATCTAGAAGCCCTTACTAATGACAACTTAGACTTCCATAATGAAGTGTAGAAACAAACAAATCTTTCTCCGCTTGCCCTGACAGTCCCATCTCCTTTTTAGTACAGGATTTTATTCCCTCCTGAGCTACTGGATGAGGATATTGCTGGGGGATTGGGGAGAAAGAAGAAATACCACTACTGCACTGCTGAGCCAGATATGGTACGTGCATTATTTTACAAGACAGATTCATCCCTCCTCTTAGACACTGTCCATAACCACGTCTCTCTACCTGCTAAGGAATACAGAAGTGATAAACACAGTCACCCAGTTCAACACTTTACCTCATGGTCTAGGCTCATTTGATCATCCAGGCTTCTCACCACACTGAAGCTGAGATCATGATGGTTGTTTTCATTTTTAGCCTTACTCATCTCATGAGGGCACTCCCACTTTTCATTCTGAATTGCCTCCGTTTCCCTCACCATCTTTGAAAGAGCTTGGAAATCACCTCCACCCAATGCTCCTTGTGGCTGACGTGTTATCAGTGGTGGAATGTAGTCACTTGATGGTGGACCTACAGCCTTCCATAAAAAAGTATTAACTCCAGAAAAAGGGTAATTAGTATTTTGGGAATTATCATCAGATCTGTTCCAGGGTCTTTCTTGAAAAATCTGCTTAGAAAGCTGATTCATTCCCATTTCCTGGAGCAGCTTCTTTTGCTTTTCAGCAGCCTCTAATTTGTCCAGTTTCTCCTGCGTTCTGCACAGGGAATCTGCTGCCTGCTGCAACATGCTTTGAACAATCTTTAAATTAAGGACACATTTGCTGACGTGCTGCTCATTTTGGTACAGATTACTCCTTCTCCCAGCATCTCCCCTCACCTGTGCCAGCATGGATGGGGCAGAGGCCTCACTCATCCTCTCCTCCTCTTCTGTAGTGTTCTCTCTACTTGATTCTGAAAAGTCACTTTCCTCACAAACTGTCTTTTCCTCACAGTGCACTCCAGGGGATGCATGAGGATCTTCTTCCTTTTGCAGTTTTTTTTCATCCTTTAGAGTTGGACCTAATCCAGCTACTTCCTCCATGAAGTCTTCTTGAAAGTCTGAAAAACTGGCAAAGATTTCATTGATTTCAAAGCTGCGGAGGCTGTCATCCACATCACTGACACTGAGGGTCTCCTGGAGTTCAGAAGCTACAGCACGATTTCTGTCCTGTGCAACTGGCTGTAGACTGGTAGAAGCCTCTTGGTCCACTAAAGCATTACTATCCTCAGGAAAAACAGAGTATCTTGGGGCAGCAGAGCTGTCTGAAAAATTTAAGTGTTAAGCCATTAACTAATCAAACATATTAACAAACATAATCAAACACACTGCTTTAGGAGTTAATGTCTTTTAGAGATTACAGGAGCAGCATTTAACACCTCTGATGAAAAGTGTACTTGAACTCCAAATGTTAACCACAGTTACAGTCTTGAGTTTACATTAACAACTGGGCTGGTACCTAGAATCCAGAGCTAACTGCTTTCTGTTTTCAAACTATGTCATAAAAACTTCTAAGTGCTCACATTTTATTTATTAGAGCTTTATGGACTAAGGAAATGATAAGTGAAGGACATGGGACACCTTGGTGGAAGAAACTCACCAGCCTCAATTATCTCTTTTCCTTGCAATTCCTGTGTTCTCTTCTGGTAGCTAAAAGCTGATGTCAAACAGATGTTCATATCTGCAAAAACAGCATGTCCTTGGGCTTTTGACATTTCATCAGCATGACCAGTTTGAGACTTAGTTAAGTCCTGTGACAGACAAAATAGAATCAAAGACAACTGTATCTGACAATTCAATGTCTCCGCCCTCTCTTTTAAGGTGGTTGCCTCTATGTCTGCAAAAGGACACTCAATGTTTTGATTGCCCCCCCCCGCCCCCAATTTAAGCAAAACAACTTCCATCTAAATGCACACAAATTTCCCTGGTTTAAATACACAAAAGGCTATAATCCTGGAAGTTACCTTTAAGTCATTTTTCAATATATATTGAATATCCTGAAGTTTTATAGTGCGGTTCTTCTGTTTAGATTCTAGCCCCGACTTTATGATATCATAATAGGGCATAGGAAGTCTGACATCTGCTTCTAACTCTCGTCCTGAAATTATGAGCTGTTTAATAACTGAGTCTTCAAGACCTTTCCAGGGAGGGGTTTCTGCAAGACATAAATAAAGGATGCTTTAAAGGGAGCTGACCATGCTCTGGATTCTTTGATACCACCTAGCTAATAGAGGGGTTAATTTTCAGGGTAATTATTTATCCTATTTCACTGTCAAAACAGTCAAAGTCAATCCATAACACAGATAATTTATCATTACTGGATAATGCCATCTGTAAGATTTCTTAGCGATCAAAAACATGAAAGCTGCACAGGCTCATTTTGCACAGAGCAAAGAGTTAACTGAATGTTCTGCTGTCCTCCTATGAAGAAGAAAGATAAACAGCAGAGAACACACTGTACACAAAATTGAATCTCTCAAATACAAACCATTATTCTCATCCTTCAGCTAGGCAATTTTAAGTTTTCTGATTGTATTTTACAAAGGTCTCCAGTAGTCTTTGCTATTGTCATTAACATCTTGGGGTTTTTTTTGCCTGGAGGGCTCCTTTTCCAAGTTAACTCTGTATGAGCCATCACAGGAAGGTTTTTATCCAGTCACACAAGGGAAATGAACAGATATCAGGGGGCTGACAGTCTGCACTGGAAGCATTCAGTGGGTTACCCTTGTGACATAAAGCCCAAACCTATAGCTATACCTGTCAAGGCCTCCTGCACCACAGTACAGAAGCTATAAATATCTGACTTGACTGTGACAACTTTTTCAAGGATTACTTCCGGAGAACACCACTTATACAGCTGGACTGGGACAGGAATACGTGTCAGGTCCCTGTGTTCTCCACCATCTTTGCTGTATAAAGAGGAAAAAAAAAAAAAAAAAACAAAAACAAAGTTGTAAATTGGGACATACAGCACACTTGACTAGAAGGTCTTGACTTTTGGATTTAAATACCCAAGTTTGTTTTATCTGCTTTTAGTTTAAATACCTAACAGGTCCAGAGTACACCTGCAAATAAAAACATGTAATATTTTCACACCTATAAATGTATTTTGGCACATTACAGCAAAGGTTTTGTGGTCAAAGTAACAGCTCCTTTAACAATTCTACACTCAAAAAGAAATCAGAGTAAGTTGAAATTTTCCCAATAGAAATTTTACAAACGACCCTTCAGCTCTGGCCAGTGTTCTCTGACCATGGACAACACACAAGAAGGTGCCACACATCCTGTCAACATTTATTTTGCAGTTTATATTTATGCCTAGAAAATAACTTCCTCCTCACTTTTAACTGTAGGGGGTTCTATTATTTATTTCACAGTCAGCTGTAGCTGAAATAGGCAAGAAGTTGCCAAGAGGAGGCTAGGCAGTGTATCTGCTCCTTTGGGGTCACTACCACCAACAAATTTTTGTTTATTATCAATTCTAATCTCTTTCTGTACAGACTAACCAGCCATTTACTTCTTTTCTAATCAGACTGCACTACAGGAAACAAGTAAAAGATGTATATATGTAATAATTTACCCAGAGGAAATTAACATGTCCCTCAACAATACTTTTTTTTTTGTCACTAGTGGCATTTTACTACTACCTGCTCAATGAGGTGTGGAATCTTCAACCATTTTAGGTAAGTCTCCAGAAGCACGCGTTCAGTATAACAGGAGAAGACTTACATTAGATCTGGTTCAGCAGAATTAGTGACTCAAAATAAAATTTCCTCTTTGTTCTGTAAGATTAGGTATTATTTTTCTATGACAGTATTTTTATACTCCAGTAAAGAGCTGCTTCTCTTACAACTTCTATTCTCAGATACTCATAGAACCTAAGTCCACCTGAAACTTGCCATACTGGCTGGGGCAAAGTTAATGTACCTGAGCAGTAATAATGTGGAGCTCTTCACTCCTCTAACTCAGTCAACTGCCTGACTCAGAGGCAGGAGTCCCTAGACATCAAGGGGGGCACAAGTTCAGCAGAACTGAACACTAGATTTGACTCGTGTTTGTCCCTTTTGCAGAAACAGTGAGGAAGTTCCTTACCTCTCTATCATGTATTCCAAGTTGCAGAGCTTTGCCTCACCAGAAGAAACAATCTGAACAGCATAGGAGGTGACTGAACGGTGGATAAATCCACGGGAGTGTAGAAAACGTAAGGCATCGCTGATCTGGAGCAGCACACGCAAAATCGTCTCCATGTGCAGCACAGGGAACTCTGTGCGCTGAAAAAAACCCCCAAGTATCAAATTTGCATTGAAGGTCTTTAAAGCTTCACAAAGAGGAAACTGTTGTATGGAAGGCAGCAAAGAAAGCAAGCAGGAAACATACTGTAGTGTGCAAATATTCAGGGGAAGAGCTGGTCTCGCCACGTTTGCAGTGTACAACCACATGCAGAAGATTATAAGTTTAATTGAATTTACTTCTTTGAGTAAAGACGGTAGATGTAGTTAGTAAACTTCTTCCTCTCAATTAATTACTATTTAAAAACCAAGTTTTCCAATTACCCTTTCATGCAGGATGCTGTACAGAGAACCAAAGGTAACCCTTTCATATACTAAACGGGTTTTCTCCAAGTCACTAGACAGACAAACAGACATCAACTGTAGCAAATAAGGATGACGGAGTTTACTGCAAAGAGAGAAGGAAAAAAATAATTGTAAGGCAAATATGAGATTAAAAGAGAAACAGCCCTGGCCTTCTATGTGTTCTTTATCAATTCAATGTGAATGCTTTCAACTTCTCATTGAAATACTCCAAATTTAGAAGAACTCTAGATGAGGTGGCACTTAAGAACCAGTGCTTGCTGTCACAACTAGGAGAATCTATTAATAAGCCATCTGAGAAATGCACAGTGAAGCATTCATCCAGGCTTTTGAGAAGTGGGTATCATCTTCTCCTGTATTATCCACTGGGCAGCAAATGGAGTGGGAAGAGACAGGAGAAGCAATAGGGCTGTATTTCTCATTTGGAGAGAAAGTGCCATCGCAGCCTAACAGTCCTCCTGAGGTTAATCACACCCAAACCCCAGGAGCACTTGTGGCTACTGCACATTTCTTTCTTACCTACTATGTTCCTGCTCTGCAATGAGAAGATCAGCTAAGCGCAGTTTACTACAGTTCTGGTGGGGCTCAAAGCTGAGTTCTTTCACTGTAACTCTGCTGCCTCCCCACATTAAGCTACAAGAAGAGGAGGAATTTCTGTAAGTTGCTTTCTGCATTATTTATTTTTTCCAGTTACAGGATTATTTACAAAGTATCCACATAAAGCATCTGCTACAATTTGCTGCTTAATAGTTACAGATACATACTAAGAGGGCTTAAAATCCTTCTGATTCCCACTTACTTTGTCATGATCATGTATGGTCCAGCATGGTAAGAAAATGCTGGTTCATCATCTGCCTGAACCACATCTTTTTCCCCAATAATAGGGAGAGATGCCAAGTACCCCAGATGCCTGCTGCCTGCAAGATAAAACTGAAACACCACCAGGAATAACCAAAAGGAATATGCAACAGTTCCCAAGAACCATCACATCTGCCACAAACTCACTAAGAACTTGAGTGCAATCGCTGCAACCAGAGCATCAGCCAAAGCATCAAAATGAAAAGTTAAGGTATCTGTGTCAAAAACTTAACTTTCTAGTGAAGCTGAAATAGAGAAAGCAGAAACAGGCACTGAGAACACCCACAGGTGACATTTAACAGGAGAGTTCCTATTGCTTGCTCCAGAACAGCTTCCTCTGATGGGGCCCACTAATGATTAAAGGCATGAATATTTGCACTCTCCACAGTTGTTCATTTTCTTTTTTCCCCACCAGTTCAGCAGAAATAAGAATGCATTAAAAATTAAAAATAACCCATGAGGGGTAATTACTGTGAAGAGTATGTGACTCTGAAAAAAACTGTACTAGTATCATTAGAAAACCATTATCCAAAGCATCTCACCTTCCCAAAACCAAAGCTGTAAATGTTCTTGGCTGCATTAGCTCCACCTTTTAGAAGTCTACCCAGTGGACTCTCAACGTTTCTAGGTAGCAAAAACATGAGCAATAAGAGTAACTAATATGCCAAGGCTTTGAGTAAAATACAAGCAAGAGGGAGAGAGAAATTAAGAAATTCTGCAACAGCCACATATTTCAAATATTGCATTTGATTGGCCTCCCACAAAAAGCGTAATGCTGATGTTGAAATTCCAAATTACTGTGCAACTCATTAAAGGTTTTTAGATACACAGAAGTAAAAATCCTTGCAGCTCAGTCCCTCAGTACTTGAGAATGTATTCTTACCCTTGGACAAGGCCACCAAACCTGGATGGATTGCAGACCAGCACTTTTGATGGGCCAACCTTCCTGAGCAGATCAGAGGGAAAATTCTGAATGGCAGCCTGCATGTGGAATGTGCAATGCTGTATGAATTCCAGCATCTGGACAGGAAGGGGAGTGGAAAAAGCACTGATAACAAAATTACTTCAGAACTGCAAGATAAACCATTTTAAATTAGTAGATCACGACTACTGAAAAAATAGCTAGTTACTAGCAGTATTTAAATAGACACTTCAATAAATGGATACACAGAAAAATTTGAAGAGAATTAATTACATGAAACTGTAAGAGAAAGCTTACTTCAAAGCCTAGATGACTAACTTTCAAGACATTCACCCACTGAAAATTGTAGTATCAGGTTTCTTTTTAAGAGGAGCATTGTAATAACAGGTAAGAGGAGTATTGAGAGTTTAAAATCAACACTGCAGTCATGAATAAGCATTCCTGATACCATGTGTTGCTACCACGCTAACAAAAGTGACCCATTTGCTGACACTGTTCATGCACAGACTGAGATACACCTGAGAACTACTTCAGGTTTACTCCTGAATTGCACACGCGTGCAAACAAACTACATACGTGCATCAGGGATTGAAAACAAGGGCCTGTCATTTCCCTTCCTGCACACTCACACAAAAAGGTCATACCAAGTTACAGACACATCCCTGCACATGAGGAAAACTTTAGCTAAATAATCGGAATCACGAGGACTTCAAAATACCATTACTGATGTTGAAAAATAATGTAAAATACATTTTCTAACTTGTAAAAGTCAAGAATTTCTCCCTGGGATGTTTCTTCACTTGAAGGTGAAGATGTGAGCACATATCTGACACGTATTCAACACGTATTACACACTCATACCTGAGCACTGCTTTCTTTTCCGGCTGACATCGCCCAATTCTGAGGGGTTTTTCCACCTTCGTCGTGCACTCTCAGATCACCTCCTGCCTCCAGTAACTTGCTAAGAATCCACCGATTTCCTGAGAACGCAGCGGCATGGACCGGGGTGCTGCCATCGTAACAGCGACTGAGGATCGTTAAAGCAGAGATGGTTCAGCCTATCCCTACTACACTCAACCAGCTCTGCTTCTGGGGAAAGAACAGCATACGCAGAACATTTGCATTCCCCCAAAGAACATCACACACCACAAAAGAAGGAAAATTAGGCACCTACTTACCTCTGAGGATCTCTGGCTAAAATAGCAAAAGGCATCTGAAGCTCTTCTTCATTCATATACAGTGAATACTGTGTATTACATTGACTAAAGCACTAACGGATTGAACAATTTCAATATAAGAAAAAAAAATTAATATACTTAACTGATTAACATCTGAGTCATAATCCAACAGCACATCCACTATTTTACTGAGGCCTAGCAACGCAGCCGTGAAGAGGGAAGTTTGGCCCATGGAATTTACAGCATCAACAAAAACACCTACAAGAGAAGATCACGAGGCCAGTGCTTGGTTTCCCCCAAGCTCAAATAAAAGGTAACGTTTCATTAACACCAAAACCAATCACCATATTGCAATTATGAAAATATAGCAACGTTAATGGAAAATGAAAACAAGAGCAAACGATCTTCCTTTCAACTTCCTAGACACGCCACTCACCGTTGGACCACAATGTTTTCAAACAAAGGATGTATGGGTATCAGAGGCAAAGTATGAACCAGGGTAAGCACAGGTAACACCTGAGGAAATAAACACCTCAATTCTTCTAGAGCCATAATCAAGAGATGAGACAATTATTTTGTTACTTTAACGAAGTTTATTCAAAATAATAAATTCCATTCCACATTAAAATAAAACAAAAAGCACACAAAACGACATAGCCTAGAGGGAATACGGATTTAAAACCACAGCAGCATAACAGCTTGGTCACATTCAGCTCATCTGTTCTTGGCACCATGGAATTAAAAAAGAAGGGCACAAACCGCTCAGCCCGTGCTCTCCCCCTCCCGGCAGCGCACAGCGGCACCGCCAGGAACGGTCATCGATGGCGGG
>JANHGN010011420.1:14796-28067 GCA_024605025.1 Megaceryle maxima
AAAAAAAAAAAGGGGGGGGGGGGGGGGGGGATTTGAAGAGACCTTCCAGAAAAAGAGATAAATTTGGAGTGCTGTTTTCACTTAATGGTTTGTTAGGACATCAAACATCAAATACATATCCTTTAATGAAATTAATATGCTGTAGCCTAATAATTCATGTACTTGCATCGAAAGCCCTTTAATTTAATGGGAGTGCTGTTCATTTCATTACATGCATTGCTGAGGTAGGTTGCTATTTTTCCATGAAGGTCAGAAGAGTGCCATTCCTTCATGCAAGCCACGAATTTGATCAGATGTTAAAGTCTGACATCTCCAATGGTCTGTTCACATCCAACTCAGCAGGGTATCACACGTTTTCAAGAAGTACTAGAATAGCAAGAAACCACTGGGTGTCTGTTCTTTCAGGATCAGAAGCAGCTGTATTATGCAACTGTGACTGCATATTTATCAAACTTTGTATTCCCTCCTCAGTACTTCTGCTGGAAATTAATTCCTCTTCTCTGGGGACTAGAAACTTTTCTTCTAATCTTATGCCAAAATTTATATCCATTAGTTATTACACCAGTGTATTCCTTTCTCTTAAATTATTACACTCTGGATTTGCAGAAAACACTTACTGTGCTATGCTGAACAAATGGAGTTTATATAAATTTCTGCCCACTCTTACTGTACTAGTACCATAATTTGATTTTCTCTAATCCCAATCTTTATTCTTGATGGATTAGAAATAACTTTATTAAGACTGTGATTATTGCTTAAGTGCTATTCATCAGTAACAACTCTTCCACCACTACCACCCCTCCTTTTCTGTACATCTTTCTACCACTCCTTCTTTGCTGCTTGTGTTTATATATCCTTATCTGTGAATGTGTCTTTTCCTGCATAGAATGATAGACATACTTTAGCACAGTGTTCTCCTTATATGCCATCAGACCTTGATGTGAGAAAACAGAATTTCTTGTACCTGAGTAATTCCATCTACTCTCTGACAATGATCCTCACTCTGCAGTGCTTCCCAGCAGCCAATCATTAAACATCTCCCTGATGGTACCACTTTTTCAACTGTCATTCTTGCCTTTTGAACAAGTCAGAATTCTTGTTGATGACCAGCTCCCCTTTCTGAGCATATTCTTTGGAACAGCCTGATATTGCATTTGATGAAGCAATGATTTGAAAACAACCAAATGGATATTAAATAATTTTTTAAAATCCAGTGCATTTTTCCCCGTAGACCTCAGACCCACTTGTAGCTCCATCCTCTTGAAACTTCTATCACCTTCTTTTCAAACTTTTGCATGAAGTTTGGCATTTTTTCCCAGCTGCATCTTTAGTACTTAACACTTCTCTGGTGGGAAGCATATAATTTATCATATATAAATAGCCTCAGTTAGATAGCCACTCACAAATACTAAGCTTCCAGCAGCTTTTCCATCCAGTTATCTTCAGTTTCCGCTCCTCTTAAGGTTTTTTTGGTTTTGTTTTTTGGTTTTTCTATTGATGCATTAACAGACAAGCTGTGTTTTCTCTGCCTTAAATTCACAGTTCAGAGAATAGGAAAAAAAACAACAAAACAAAACACTTTCTTATAGATCTTAAAAATTTCTATCCTGTTTACTAACCTGCACCACTTTTAACCTTTTGTTTATGTCAGTCCTGACATCTAATAGTCATTAGGCAGCAAACTTTTTACCAGCCCAGATCAGAGACACGGAGTACACACACAGTATCTGATGAAAAGTATCTGAACAAACACCCTCTTCTTCCAAAAAGACAAAATGTCCAAGTAACAAAGAAAAAAAAAATAATTATTTTACTGGCAAAAAATTAGGTTTTGCTTTTTTTTCATTCAGCAGTTTCCTACAAAGTCTCCTGTGTAATTCTTTCCATCTTCTGGCCTTTACCAAGCATAAAAAGTCCTGCCAGTTTTTACCAGGCCACTCCTTATTTCCAGATATTCTGTATCAACAGCTAAAATACTCATTTTTATGAGGGACAATTCCTTCAAATTAAGAAACAGAATCATGGACTCATCATAGTTCCATCAACAAAATCCATAGGAAATCCTTTGAGCCTATACTAAAACACTCTCCCTTTGCCAATGTCCTTCCCTCCTAATGCCTGGAAGAAGAGCTAGAGCTTGTTGGCTGTTTCCACAAATACCTTCCTGCACTTTGAGCTCTGCAGTAGTGTGAGGATTAAACTTCAGAAAGTATCATCATGCAGTTCATCATCACAGTTTGTGTCTGGAGATTATCATCAAAGAGCTGCATAGAAACACCACTCTTAAGTTAGTCTTAGAAAACATTTCCATAGCATAGTGGTGAATAACCTATCACAATAATTACAAGATAATCCTGCATCCCACTGTTTTGTACTTCATTTGACTTGATATGGACAAATAAACTGGAAAAGTAACATATGGCAAGAGACTGAAAATTGAATATCGTATCCCTGCGCTATATCAGCAAGAGCTAAACAAAACACATCAATAAGAGTCAACAGTTGTAGCCTGGGCCATCTGGTCACAAAGGCCCGTATTACCAAGATTGTATTAAAATATTTTTATCTCACTTTTCCCTCAGGACTGAAGGATAATATGCAAAAGCTTAAATTTTGCTAAAAGGTGAGATTCCTCTACCTACAAGCACAGCACGTCTATGATAGTTATTTAATTAAGATGTACCCTAATGAAGGGTGTGCAAATGGCAAGGCAATAATCTAATTCCTAAGTGGGTATGCTGGAAAGCCAGTAACAGCACAGAGAACAGGCTTGACACATGTATTTCCTTGTTAAGCTAAATACTAATTTGAATTTTTGTAATTAATTAAAACAAACCATTTTTTTTTCACTTGTCCAGTGCAGTATCTTCTTCCTGATTTATATTACTAAACCACTCAGATGCAGATGGGAAATAGATTCAGGGCTGGATTCTAGAAATGGTTTCAGGAACATGCTGGAAGTAGAATAGACAGAATCCTCCCTGGACAATGGACACTGAAGAAGGAGCTTGACCCTTATGATCCCTCAGCTATCTAATGAATATGACATACAGGGGATGGAATTCCTCACTGGTCAGTTTGGGTCACATGTCCTGGCCACTCCTCCCTGAAGGTGTGGCCTTTCTACACCCCCAGTATGGTGCACAAGATTTAGCAGTGACCTGGGTCTGCACAGCATCAAGTATAAGCAAAAGATGCACACCAGTCCTTGGTGGCTGCTGTGATCACTTCCAAACAACCTTCTGCATTTCCAGGCAACAGGTTGGAAAGCAGGAGGCAGTCAGGACAGAGGAATAAACTACAGTGGGAACTTGTGAAAGCAGGTGAAATAAGGGGAAAATAACATACTTTGGATACAACTGGAAACCTAACTTTATGTGGACACCCAAACTGGACCACATGATGGTATCAAAGAGAACAAGTCATATCTGAAATTATCACTCTCCTATATTTCATTCAGTCAGGAAAGCTTCACATTCCTGATGAGCAGAAAATGTAACTTTGCAGTAACAAAGATTAAAGCAAAACACAAATTGGAATTATTTTTCACATTATTTTTCTCCCTCACCCTCCTCCTTACTGTATTGGAATTTCTTGTTCCTAAATTATTTTATTGCTCTGTCTGAATACAGTATAACCTGCCCCATGGTTCACTCTCACAGAGATTGGACAAGGAACACCCATCACAGAGGAGCTCAGAAAGACACTGCTCATGGCACTGAGTGGGTGAGTCCCTGCAATTCCCTGTCATACGAGACAAACTCTGCTGTTCCCCTCACAGAAAATCTACACAAGTCCTCAGCCCTGACTGCTGGCACCTACATGACAGAAGTTCGATCCAGAATCCGCTTTCCTTTCTTCCTTATTATAACAAGCAAATGATCCTTTCTCTGTTCCCAAAACACTACAGAAATCACAGCTACTAAATACATCTGCAATGTCACTTCACAGCGACTACAACAAACCAGTGGTGGCAAAGTTTAAGTTCAAGAGAAGTTCATGCATGTCAGAAACCATAAGCCATTAGTCCATGGACTGCCCTGTTGAGGCTTCTGAAGATAAACTCCAAAATATTGTGGAAGAGGAAATGTATTTCTCATGCCTCACAGAAGCCAGCAACTAAATGGATTTTTGCAATTTCGTGAAGCTATGTACAGTTCATAATAAACATCTAAAATTAAATTAGATAGATGATCAACTTTTTCTACAGTGTGTGCAGGATCTGAAACAATTACATAAATAGAGTGTCTAAGGCTCTCTAGACTATTCTATTTCTGAAGACTTCATGGCCTACCTTATGAAGATTTGTAACATGAAACAGACCTAAAAGAATTGCTTTTATTTTAAGCATTGACTCCTACTAATTTTTTAGTTAGGGAGCAACAGACTCTCATCAGTATGTCTGATGCTCCAAGCCTCTTTATTTAAGCTCTGTTAAACGTTCATTTTTGTCTCGCTTGACACATACACACTCTCTGCTACTACTTGCAACAGACTATAGCCAAAATACTTATGTGTAAATACCTACATTAGAAATATACTGAAAAAAAATACATATACTTAAAGACTTTCAAAACTCATGACAGCTCAAAATATTTTAAAGGTGCTGATCATTAGCAGTTCCTGTAGTTTAAACATCAGTTGAGGAGAGGTATCTTAGGGCCTTTGAAAAAACAGACTGCCAGGTACTTTTCAATTTCTGTCTTTGTACATCATCTAATACACTTGTGATCCTTAACTAGCATTTCAGGAGTGGTAACAAATTCAGATGACAAGAAAATGTTTAAATACAAATAGGACCCAATTCATCTCATTCTGATTAAGAAGCCTATGTTACCAGGACTAGCATCCTGAAGTCCTAATAAAAATATTTAATGTACTTCTAGAGAGCAACTCAGACTACCTCTGATCCAAAAATTCATTGTTCACAAGCAGCAGGGGTGGAAGGGGGCAGGGAAAAATAATTCAATAAAAAAACCCCCCAAAACAATAGATCTGTGTATGAGTAACCTTGTTAATTCTCCCACTGCTTTCATATTGCTCATCAGAAGTCTTAAAAATCAACCATCACTAACATACTAACCAATATTTACTTAAGTTATTGATCATTCATTCTCAAACACTGAAACGTGAAGGGAAAAACTCAGAAATGGCTATAGAAAGTTTAGGACATGTTAAAAAATCCTTGAGAAAGACATAAAAAACTTAAGAGAAATGTATAAGATTGGTACAAATTATTGATGGGGAAAGGGGAACAAAATGAAAACTTCATAGATTATTCTTTCTTTTTACTGATGGGAATACAAACTCTCCTAATTAGTAAAATAACCAATTAGGTGCCAGCCAGCTAAATTGCATATTGATCATAGAGGAAAATTCCACCTTCAAGCTGTACATTCAGCTCCAGAAATCGTATCAGTGGGAGTTAGGAGAAAACTTCACAGTTGTATAGGCTTTCAAGTCATGACCACCTATGATGGTCAGAGCAATGCACAGGAGTCCCAGTTACAACTTCTAATGCATACGTGACCATTTGAACAATCATTGGTATTTTAGTTTAATGATTTTTGTATATCCAGGCCGCATATCTGAAGTTCTGGAAAAGTAGCTGCTAGGACTCTGGTTGCCTCTGCAGAGGTAAGAAAAACTTCCCACTTCTTTGTCAGACCTTTGTAAACAATAAAAAAATTAAGTCCATGAAGACTTATTTTCTTCTTGGACATTAGAAATTAACTAAGGAGTGAGTAAAACATGTAAGTTATTACTTAAAAATTCCTTCTAGGTCTTGGAACAAGATAAACCACACTACACAGTAGGATATTCTTCTTGACATGCCTGGCCTGGATGTCACCCCCAGTCTAACACACAGACACCCAGGAAGGCATCAACCTCTACTACCAACAGCAGCAGCATGGAAACATACAGCTCTAATTAATGCTTTTTACCATGATGTACACAAAGTCTGCCACAAATACAAAGCCATTTTCATCCATCTACATAATATAGAGGGGAAAAAAAAAAACAACCACAACTACAATCTTTTCTGCTCAGTTTCATGTTTCTTAATTTTTTCTGTGATGTTACTACCAAGATGACAGGCATTACACAATTTTAAGAGCAATAGATCAATTACTTAATATCAAAATCTGATCCAGTTCTTTGTTGACTTACCTTGCCAACAGATCTGGGGAACGGTGGTCTTTGATTTTCAGGAATTAATATCGGAGTTGCCAAAATAGCCCTTTTTTGTCTTGGAATTCCAAGGTTGCCTTCTGTCTTAAAGCTTTCCTAGAAAAAGACAAATTAGAAAAGACATTAAAAGATAAAATTCATTTGTTATTTCTGTTCCCTGCATCTTTAGGCAAAATTAACATGAATTATCACATTTTAAATTTTGTATTATGTTTTCCAGCAATTAGTGAGAACATATCAAGCTGTTTATTTAAATTTGTCAGGTTACTGCACTTATTTCAGTGACAGTAGGCAGGCCATATTGATTTTTGTATTCCTGTAGACTACTTTTAAACCTAAGCAAGTGCATCTACTGTTCTAATCTGATAGCTGCTTAAATCATAAATCTAAAACAAGGACTGGCTTACCTCAAATACTTGCATGAGACCTGTAAAAAGCCACACTTTAAATGTCTTACATAATTTTCCTTTCTCAAGTCACATCTGTACTTGATCGCTTCTTAGTCCAGACTTTTAATCAAACAAGAGCTGAATTTGCTAAGACTGTCCCTAGATAAACTCTCAAAAAAAACAGAAGCTTGTAACTTAAAAATAAAAATAGACATCAAACCCATATGCACCTTGGGATATCAGGTAGTAGAGTTTTTTTAGTGTTTGGTGTTTTGAGTTGTTTGGGTTTTTTTACTTAGAAAACTTCACACTACTGTATCAGAAAGAACAGGAGTAGCTCGTACACAAGTCTTTTTTCTACTGCATTTTCTGGAGTATTTAGTTCTAGCTGAGCTTCAGGCAATTTAGCACTTTATAAGCTACAGCAAACTCTTCACAGTGGCCTCTGGCCCCTGGAAAACTCTGTCCACCACACCTTTGCCTTCCCTCCCCTTTTCCCTCTGATCCTCTCAGTGCTCTCTCTGCATAAGCTGCGGTTTCCCAGACACTACCCTCTTCCTTTTGCTTCCTCCTATGCTCTCTGCAACTCTCTTCTCCAAGAACAGGTACTACCAAGGTCAAAACCAGCCTGTCTCCATCTCCCAAAACTCTCCTCTTGATCCAGGTCCCTTACTGGAAAAACAAAAACCAAACCAACTAAACCAAAACAACACATAAATTTGTACTGGGTTGGAAACTGTGCAACTGAAAAAGATTTAGATCACTACTACTCATTCAGGTTGTCATGACAGTTTTATAAAAGAAATCATAAGCTGAATTGAATGTCTAATTTCAGTAAGGTGGTTACATCCTGCAGATAACACTCTTTTCTGCTCTCTTAATGCAGAAACTTAAAAACCTAAGTTTCTCAGATAGTTCTGGAATCCATGGTGTTGTTTTACTAGCTGCTACATAAGGAGTGTTCCAGCCCTAGGCTGTACTTTTATAAATCTGTAAAGCTGAATGAATTTTTTTGGTGTCATGATCCAAATGCCCATCAGTCAAGAACTCTACAGGCTGGTCCTGCTGCCACATGCATAGGTGTCTCCCATCTAATGAGTCTATCACCACTGCTCTACCTCTACTAGTAGCTTTAGCATCACATTGTAAACTTGACAAACAGCAGCAAGGGAAACTCAAGTCTTCAACAGTTCATTTTAGTCATGGTGAAGTCAAAGAGCAGTGGGACCCACACAGAGAGTCCCTTCTCAAATTTTGGCAATTTTCGTAACTTTTTGAGGCTCACCCTGATACAAAGTTCCCATCTCTCCCAAAGGCTTTGCCACTTCTCTCTAATCTTTCAGTCTGAAGGCCACTTGGGTCCCTATTTTTGTCTTTCAATTCCTCTCCCAAAAGAATTTTCCTTATTAAAAATTCATGAGAAAGTTCAAGATAAAAACATTTGAAGTGTCAAATAAAAAGGAAAGAGATGAATTCTGTCCAAAAGCAAATGCACAGAGCAGTGAGCTTTCAAGATCACTTACACTGTAAACACAGCAGACAGTTTGGCTGGCATGTGTCTGTGACATTTCTAAAGAGAGTAAAAGTGATTACCAGTATGTCTAAAAGTAAATATCGGTTCTTTAGCTCAGCAGCAGTGGTGCTCAACTGATGACAATTCTCACTTGTGCTAACTCCTACCTTCATGGTTGCCCTTCAGCTCATGAAAATGTAAGGAAGAACTCCCAGGTGCATGCTCTTTGGAAACGAGCAAGACATTTATTCAGATTTAGATGTCTTTGTATCATAGAATCATAGAAGGTTTTGGGTTGGAAGGGACTTTTAAAGGTCATCTAGTCCAACCCCTCTGCAATAAGCAGGGACAACTTCAACTAGATCAGGTTGCTCAAAGCCACAGTCAACCTGACCTTGAATGTTTCATGTTTCTTTCTATTTTAGTTTGAGGAAAAAAAGGGATTTTCAGATTGTTCAATATCTAAATCTCCCAACTTTGGTAGTCATAGACCCCTAATCAATCAATTTATCATTTTCTCATGACAGGTTATCCTTACGCTTTCACAGAAGGTCCACAAATGGCATAAAACACCAAACTGAATTCAATGTGTCAACACCTCAATCATTAATACAAAGTGAAGTTTTAAAGGAAAGCAGCAGGGTGGTAAGACTTAAGGCCTTCCACTCCAGATTTCCAAGCAGGACTTCAGAATAAACAAAGAAACAAAGGAAAAATAGTATTATTTGTTTGGTGTTGTTTCTAAGCACTACTAGTTTGTTGCATAAGGGGAAAGCTTCTACAGATTGGGCACAGAAACGTGAGCACTTCTCTAAATATGCTGATTTTTAAATATTGATTTCTCCATGATGATTTCTCTCTGGTTCACTGCTGGGTTTTAAATAGTGATTTGTTCATGATTATTTCTCTCATCATCCCCTGGTGTCTAACAGCAGCGTGACTGATTCAATGTGTAGCCAAAAGCCTTACTATAGAATGCAGGTAAACAGAAAGGATGAAAAGGTCAAGAGTAGCTCACCAACATATTTAAGAATCCACTGCTGTCTGTGGTTATCATAATGATTTTCCCATTTTTAAAGGACAGGGAAAAAGAAAGAACATTTTGCTTAATGCCAAGCAGCTGCAACTAATGGTGTGATACTCAACCAGTAGATAGGACAGAAGCCAAGGAATCCAAAATCATATTTGCACTTAGCATGCGATTCAACAGTTCAAACACTGAAAAGATTCTCATTCATGGGTGGATGTATTGCATAAATAATAATGTTTTCCTGAATTCACCTATTTAAATTCTTGAAGAAGCAACTCAGATAAAGGATAGGAAATTACTCCAGACAGAGATGGTAATTTTGTTTTAAATTTTCTTACAATACCAGGCTAGCATTTTAGCAAGAGTCCTCTTTTGACAGAAATGAAATCCACAAAGGCATTTTCCACCATCTTTGCTGGAACCAGCTGATCAAAGACTATAGTATCTACCATGTCTTTGTAGCAGCCATGACTCCAGAAAGTATTTGTGCCAGGAGTCTGGAGCTGGCAGTCCAGGCAACAAACAGAAACCTAAGATGTGCGTCCAGAAACATCCAAAATAAATATATTACAATAAATATATACCTTTCTGGAGAAAAGAAAAAAAAAGTGCATAAAAAATAAAAATTTTGAGATTGTGATTGATTTTTTTTTTTTTAAACCAAAATGGTAGGAGATAAATCCTACCAAGTTCATAACTTTTAATATTTAACTACAACATCACACCCACGATCACTATCTTTCAGCTGCCATTTTCATGGACATTGGATTACCTGATCAGAATCTAGCTATCATTTCACTGTCCACAATTTCATAACCAGCTTTTATACCCTATTTATTACTTCATTAAATTCCTTTTCTCAACACAGAATTGGTACAACAATAGTTCAGGACCCAATATGCTGATTCACTGGCAACAAAGATTGACTCCCCAATTCACATTAAACAATTGACAAACGCAACCACTTCATTTTCCCACCACTCAGGTTAGGCTTTTATTGAAAGATGCCAGTCTGCCCAAACTATGATGCTACACAAACTGTAATTTCCCTTGATCCCTTGAGAACCCTCCACTCCATTTTGGTTCTATTTCTCTTTACCAGGGGTTCTTGGGAGCATTTCAGTACTTGAATATTTGAATGAATGGCCTAGTCACTATCTAGGAGCAGGCACCATTACTCTTGGCAAAGAAAATTTCATTAGAACATGTCATGGGAATAAGGTGGCTGAATACTGATATCAATTTGTCACAATAAGGGTTGGAAACATCACTGGAATGCCAATCTGTATCTACTATATTGACCAGAAAAGTGGTTGAGTTTCTTGCCATTTAGTTGTTCTTATAAATTAAGCTAAATAATATAAAGTGGGGTCAGTCTCAAATACAAAAAAATAAATCTAAATTATTGCAATTCCTCCAAAATAGCAAAGGGGATGTGGTATTCAGAGATATATCAGTCTTCCTAAAAAATATCACTACATATGACTGAAAACTAAAACTGCATGCAGATAAATTTGAGATAATTTTTAATGTAATTCTCAGCTGAAATGTCACAATTCTGCTGTAATACTTCATTGCTTTCTGTATGTTATTTCTATCATGGAATATTGTTATCACCAGATAATGATTTCTAAAACATGCCAAAACAGCAAAATATTTGCTCATGGTGTTAATAATGTGAAAATTTAAGAAATGGGCTGGAATTTTCCTTGTAAGTTAAAGCACAACTGTTCAAACAAATAATTAAGTCAATGAATAAAATTAAGAATTGTAAAGGTCAATGGTATATGCACAAACATCTGCTCAAAAGTAGTCTGTACTCAATGCCTGTAAATGTCACCCTAAAAATCACATTGTGCACTTTAGAAGAACAAATCCAGCTAAAATCTAGCATGCTAAGGGGAATCAGGTATTTCAGAGCACATAAACTCCCAGCCTTGTGAAGCATGGTCAGCTATAACATCTGGGTAATGGAACTTGCTGGTGGAACTTGATTTAATTATGATGGGTGTTTCTATTATTATAATTGTTACATAGAGAGGCAAATCCTTAGACTGCCTAAATGATATACCCTTAACTTCATAGACACTTGGTGATCTCAGACTACAGCTTTGCTACTGTGCCATTCAGTGAGCTGTGCTGTACATATTTTTATAAGGTGGAGGTTCCTTTTATCTTTAGAAGAGTCAAGAAAGCATTAGGAAAAACTTTATACTTATGTGGATCATTTGGTCATGTGTAAATCATAATGCTTTTGATGCTAATTTATTCTAAAGTATTTTTGCACTGCTTATGTTACAAAATGTCAGCTGTCGTGGAGAAAACTCCAAACTTTTGTTTGTGAAATGATACATTCCATTATTGCCCTGAACCTTTGCAGTATTTTTTGTGATGGAAAAGTCCTGATTCTATTCAAGTACAAGTTTCATTCATCTTCACACTTGCCTTATTCTGAGTCAGGGAAAAGTTCTTCTAAGATGATAATGAACTAAATATCATTAACTTTCCTTTTGCACACATTAACCATGGGAGTTGCCCATTTTGAGAATAATACAGAAATGACAACCAAGTGCCTTTTCATTTTTAAATTAACATTTCAGATTTTTCTTGTCATCATTCAGTATTATTTCTGGTTTGAACCATATGTGAATCACCCCCACTTTCAGGAGATCTCACATTGTTCCACACTGCTCATAAAATATAATGAGGTATCCCTTATACACAAACAACTGAACATGCTCTGACTGCATCTGTCAAACAGCATTGCAAATACAGGCTTACAGAAAAAGACAACAGCTGACCTTATGCCTCTTGTCTTCACCAGGATACACTAATGCTGCATCAATTATTACCTTTAAAAATACCCTTCTCCCCATCTCCACTGTGCTTACACTGGTTGCAAAGCAAACAAAACCAGACTGCTTTTACAGCATGCCAGAAAAAAAAAAAAATAATCAGAATTCTTAAAGATGTCCAAAAACCTTCAGCACCTTGAATAAATGCAGTGTAAATAATGAAAGCACTTGCTGATACAATTGCCAAGGCATACAAGCCTCAAGAAAAGTTTCTTGTAATAAAAATTTACCTTGAAAACACAGAGATTTGGCCTAATTTTTCTTTTATTAAAAGCATCTCCCATTGGGTAAGATACTAAGCTGTTATTGAAAACAGTACTAGAGACAGAGCAGATTTCTGAAGCAATTAAAGCTTATCACAAATATAATACTTTTGAGAATTAACCAAAGCCACATGGAAAACTCATTGCACACCATGGACACAAAGCCTTAACCTCTTATTATTACTATTCCTACTGAATGGACTCCATTCTTCACTTACAGTGGAGGAACTCAAAATGTGAGAGCTTCCCTTTAACCCCAGGAAGGTTCACACATGTTGAAAACACCCTGATTTCCACTCCAAGGGTGGAATAAGGCAAACAGCCACAAACAAGCTGTTCCATGTTTCACTTCTGGGATATAAGGACAATTTCTGAGAGGAAATTTACTTATGTAAAATAAATCCTATTCTTAGCAGAAGTTGTCCTACCTTGGAAAACCAGCTTTCTATGTCTTGCTGCAGGGCAGCCAGCTCTAAGAATACAGAGAAAATTAACACATTTTATACCCATATTCTGGATTGCTCAAGTGCCATAGAATTCACTACATTATAACAGTGCTGCACAAAAGCAATTTCATGATACCCTAAAGCAATAATACTCTATGTTAAAGTCATGTATACTGTTTAATGGATCTAGGGGCTGCAGTCCCAGTCCCATGTCTGAACAGATGCATAAAACACATTTCTACCTACCCTCTACAAGCCTCCAAGCAGTGACTATGATTAAAACCCTCTCAGTCCTGTCCCCCAACAATTTTAAGTTCTATTGTCACATATTCCTTGTTATCATTCAATTTATTTATCATCTTCATTTCCTCAACAAACCAACTCCTCAGTTAATTCCATAAATTATTTACCCTGCTATTCTTCTCTGAACTCTGCACAATCCTTCTGTTCTTCCTCTGCACCTCCTGCATTCCTAAACACTACCTCACTTTCTCTTGTTCCAGCACTCAGTGTGATGCTTCAAGTCTTGTTTTAATTTGGAACACATTCATTCCTTTACATTCCTTTTTAATTTCTTTCCAAT
>JANHGN010011422.1:0-16322 GCA_024605025.1 Megaceryle maxima
AACTGATGAATACATTGTATCAAAAAAGTACGAAGATAAACATTTTCCATGCACATACTTCTTTTTTTTTTTCTTTTTTTTCCTTTTTCCTTGTATAGATATGTATATATGTATATATTTTACATGCAAACATTACTTATTCAAAGTACAGCCACTACGAGACTGGTTCTGGATGCAGAAAACTGACCGGTGCAATTCAAGTTTGGCAACTCACTATGAGGATTCTCAGAGATATTGTGTATGCATGGAAGAGACAGCAGAGAGGCTGTGAAAAAAATAAACCAAAAAAAGGTCGGAAAAGGGTTATGAGCAATTTGTGGTAAGGCTTATCTGTCACTGTCATCGAGCCCTACAAGGCGGGTGGAAGGATTAGACAACTTGAGGTTCTTTTTTGTGTTCTGCCTAAGAAGTGGAGCGAGCCAAGGCCATCGTTTGGCTGCGAGCGTCTGGGTGGTGTGTCAGTGTGGGGCGGGAGGGGTCGAGGGTCTAAAGTGGCAGAGGGAAGGGAGAGGTGGAGTGGGGGGAAAGACAAAATTATTGAGTACGGAAAGAGATCTCTTTTGCTTTCCGGTGCGGGTACAAAGTTTGCATGCGCTCTCAGAGGAATCGTGTTTTCCCTCACCTTTACTTCCTGGAGTAAAATAGGAACGTTTTTCTTTAAAATAAAGCATTTGTGCCTTCAGATAAGGAAAATGTATAAAACATTTGGTCACCATCATGCTGAAGCCTGAAACAGGAGAATTCAGCAGATAAAGCTACAGAATGGATGAAGGTCTTTCTGACTGATGGGGTTCCCAACGTGTCTTGTTGCATAGCCCTCCGCTTGTGAATCCCAGCCGCTACCCACGGCGGGCCTCTGGCGACCGCCCTTCCTTTATTCAAAGTGCACAGAAATACAGAGACAGAGATACAGACAGGAGTTACCCTTCAGCAGAATCCAGGGATGAGATTGGCCCGAGGTTATTATTTAGTAACAGAAAAAAAAAACAAAAAAAAACCCAAAAAACCCCAACCCAACAAAAAAACACAGAAGGAAACAAAATCAGGTTGAATTTCCTCAGCAGAAGAGCTACAGGAGATGTGAAGAACCACCCTACAGCAGACTGTTCCCTGCCTGAGGTGGAAGGACTTTTGCTGAGAGCACAAGAGACCTCCTGAGCATTTTGGTAGCATCCAATACCCTCCAATCACCCCAGTGACAAAACAAATCACCGGGGTCCAGCAGGATCTTTACCCATCCTAAGCGACCGCTTTGCCTGGAGAAGTTTCACAGTTCTGGGGCTTGGTAGATCCTCTGAAAAAAATTAATCTGTCCAACTCTCTTCTCTTTCCTAACAGCAATTTTCATGATGTGCTCATCTGGCATCTGCCACCCTTTCTCCTTTATCCTTTTGTCAGTGTCCTCTGGCCACCCTGTGCCCCAAATTAGCCCTACATTGGTTTGTCAGACCACAGACACAAGGTCCCACCTGGGGTTTTCTTCCAGCGCTGCCTCCCTGCCGGCACATCGCGTTTGCCCCTTTCCCAGGCTCAAAGTGCAGAAATCCACACGTTCACAAAAGAAAGTAATCATCCAACGCAAGAGTCATTGCAAGAACACAGAAATCTCATCCCTGAGAATCAGAGTTAGAGGTTTTGCTTATTATTATTATTATTATTTTTTTGTAACCTTTTCTTAACAGGCAGTAAAACCAAGACTCTCTCCAACTGCCCTCCACACGAGTTACACACCGTGGATCACGGCCAGAGCTCTGGCAGCCCGGCTGCGACTTGACGTGCGGTGTGAAAGATGCTGCTCCTGGAAGAGCATCTCTGCAGATGCTGTACTTTGCCACCTGCATCCCTCCCTCAGGACCTAAACCCTAGTCAATGAGAAAAGGCTGGGCTTGCTTGCTGCAATCACACCCCTCCCACCAAGAAAAGTATATTTAAAAAAAAAAAAAAAAAGGTACAAAAAGAAAAATAAAAAAAAGGCCAACAAAACCCAAACCAACCCCAAAGCATCTTTGCCTTCCCCACTGTAAAGCTTCCAACCTGGTCCTCAAACACACCGTCTGGTGATGCAACGCAGGGCACGGAGCATCCGAGCTGAGCAGCTCCTCCCAGCTCTGCCCTCCCCTCCCCTTCTGGCCCTCCCCCCACTCGCCCAAGGTCGGATGCATCGAAGCAAGAGGTTGCATCGTCGCTGTGAAAGATTTCAAAGGTTAGGCACTTAGTAGTGAACAACTGGAGCATTCGGTAGAAACAGTGGGACCTGGAATGACAATTGGACTAATTCTCTACATAAAGAGTATTTTTTTTCTTTTTTTTTTACTGTACAATTTACAAAAATGCACACAATGAAAAGTTAAAGTTCTATCTAATAGCTTGATATAAAACCAATAACATTTCTTCTTCTCACCCCTATGCTTTTTCTTCCTTTTTTTTTTCCTGGTTTTTTTTTTTTTTTTTTAAAGTTTTTTTTTGCTAAATCAAGCTTATATTGTAAACAAGACAAAACAGTGAGGGCGTGTTGCGGTCGACAGGAGAGAGGGATGGAAAGAAAATTCTCAGCAGCAAGGAAACAGTCCTTACAAAGTAGCTCTCTTGTGGCTTTATCATGTGTCAGTGTGAAGGACCCGACGTGGTGAGGAAATTAAAAGAGATCCGCACGGCAGCGGTGCCCGAGCAGAGTCCTGGCTGCCGGCGTGCGCGGCCGGCTCTGGAGGGGGTGTCGCTGGCTCCGCTGTAAAAGGATTGCTGTGGCTGAACATCAAGTCCCAGTGGACTGTCCTTTGTTCTGGTCTGGTTTTCTACTCTCCCAGTTTCTCAGGTGGATCTCTTCCTTCTGAGCGGTGAACGAGACAAAACGCGGGTGCGATCTTTGTTCATGTGCGTCCGTTTGCAACCCCCGACTCCCACCCCAACGGGGGCTGGGAGGAGGTTGGGGTGGGAAATCAAAATAATAAATAGAAATAGCCCAACAAAAACTGCGCCAATCTCGAGAAGGATCGCCACTCTGCTCTTGCCACCGTCGAAGGTGAGGATCGCTCTTTGCTCGGCTTCACGTGCGCGTCGCTGATTTGGCATCTGGTGCGTGTCTTTGAACTAGACAAGGCAGTAGGGAGGCGGGCAAGAGAGGGATGCACTCCTCCCGCTGCCTTCCCTCTAAGGAGGGAGCCTTCTTCCTCGGTTTGTCTAGTGTAAACTAAACAAAAACAAAACCAACCAAAAAAATCCCAACCAACAACAACAACAAAAAAGCTAAAAAAAAAAAAAAAGAAAAATGAAAAAATAACGAGGAAGAGAGGAGAGAGGCTGCAGGAGTGACTCTGGCCCTGGGGGCAGAGCAGTTCTCATAGCGGGGGCTGCCCCACCGACCCCCTCCGGCCCTGGGCACTGCACGTGTTGGAGCACACAGGCTTCCGGATGATAAAACTCATCGATTTTAAACACGCGCTCCTTGAAGGGATTTGCCATGCCGCTAGCACCAGTCATCCTCATCAGCTTCCTGGTAGTAACTACGTCCTCTGGTGCCAGTCCCGGGGCCCGCGTTGAGACCCAGTGTGTAATGGTAGCCATTGGGCACCCTGCGGATTTGGTGAGACTGGGAGGTTAAGGAGGAGACGTAAGAAGTCCTTGAGGACCGTCCCGAGTTGGTGGCCACCGCCTCCTCGAAGGTGAGCGTGTCCTCCGGCACCGCGCGGTAGGGACTGTCGGCATCATCGCGGTGCCCCAGGTAGGGGTCGGAGCCGATGCGGGCGACGGCCGGGGCGGGCGGCTGCTGGTCCCCGCGCAGCAGCGCGTTGTGCTCGGACAAGCCGCGGCTCAGGCGTCCCGGGGAGAAAGCGGGCAGGCCGGTTTGGAAACTGGTGAAGTGCACGGGCGAGGAGTTAGCGGTCTTGTAAGTGATGCTGGGACGTGGGGTCAGTGGAGTCTGTGGGAGCTGCCTCCGACCCCGGCATGGGGTACTAGCACCAGATGTCGACAGCAAGGGGCTCCCATTAACTGAACCACTGCCCTACATAAAAATTGGAACAAAGCAAATCAAAAAATAAAAAAGGGAAACACCAGACAAACACAGAGGCAGGCAGGTGTAAAACAGAAGGAGAAGCAACAGAAGGGAGAGACGAGTCACAAGAGGAAAGAAAAGCAAAAAAAAGAGAGAGTTTAGACAAGCACAGTTAGGGGGGAGGAGGTTTCTCGAGAAGTCATTCAACACGAGATGTAAAGAGCTGGAGAACTCAAGTTCTGCGAGCGGTAAATAGGAACAGAAACGATCAGAGCATCGGTGGGACGCAAACTGGGAGACGGCTCCAACAGAAGGGGACACTGTCCAGAGGGAAGGCACCCACAGCATACACAGGCTCGACATGCGCCTTACCTGGACTAGGCGGGAGCAGCCCCAAAACCTACAGTTTGGGTTTGTTGGGTTTGGGTTGGGTTTGGGTTTTGGTTTTTGTGGTTTTTTGGGTTTGCTTTTTTTTTTTTTCAAATGCAATTTTGCAACCCAAAACTCTTCACTTCGGGGTGGATTTTGGCAGAATGTCACCCAGCGGCTGTGAATTGCTGGTGTTTGGGATCATTTCTGTGGTCAAAATTGGACTGTGTGGAAGGGGGATTTGGGGGCAGACTATTTTAATCTCTATTTTTTTTATTTTTTTTTTTGTGGTTTTGGGCATGAAATGCATTTTGATTAAATAGACGCTATGGGAAAAAGCAACAAGAAGCAGCTTTTTGGATGGGCTTTAACTAGGAAGTTCCTTAAACGAAAATGTGTTCACCTTCTCCTCTTTAATGTTATGCATTTGATCTTTGAGTGGTGGAAGAGCCCGGCAGCTTCCGGGGTTACTAACAGTGACATGTGAGAGTGAGCTAAGCTACAGTAAGTTAAAAACAATGCCCTGAGTGAGAGAAATGGGCCCTTATTTCAGCATTTCTCTTTCAATTCTTCCAGAGCAGCAGACAAATAGCCCTGTGAGCATGTTTGACAAACCCCTCATCCTTTCAAGACCTAACATTCAGAGATCTTTCATTTTTAAAGAGCAGCTTTTCCTTCCTAGAAAAACATCAGGTTGCTGTTTGTCAGGCTATCATTCAACACTTGTTCTACTCTGCCTGGCTTTTCCAGCGCAGCTTTCAGCCCAAAAATCAGATGAAGGTCTGTCAGGGTCTGCAGCAACCAGAAATAGGAAAGACCTCCTGGACTGCAGCTCCCTCTTGCTATGGCCACACACAGTCCTGGGTGCATCAGACGTTGCACCAATGTCACATCTGCTCCCAGCTGAGAACCAGTGTGCAAAGCGTGTGCCATGCCCTGGGTGTCTCCAGGGCGCTCAGTGCATTGCTTGGAGGTGTTTGCAGGGATTACTCTGACCCAGGACTGAGCACTCTGCTCTTCCACCCAGGTCCTGCCTCTCCTACATTCCCCCTCTGCCTTATTGTGGTTTCTCCTCCCAGGTAGAGAGCACATTTGAAGATTGATTTGACATGAGGCAAAAAAAGGACTACTTTTCCCTCAATTTTCAGAAAATTAACCTGTTTGACAGGACATCTCTGGAGCCCATGCAACAGCAGTTGGACAACCCTGGTGATCTGAGCAAACTCTGCTGAAATCCCAGCTATGACTGCATGGAGTCCCTGTGCTGTGTTACATCGGCTTGTCCTGTGGTGGCAAGGACTTCTTTGGCAACCATCAAAGGTTTGTGCTTGGGGCAGCAGCAGTTGCTGAATGAATGCAGCTGGCAGGGGGACAGGTCAGCTCGTTTTCCAGGTCCCATGCCATGCTACCAGCCTGCCTTGGCTCAGATCCCCTTGCTCCACCAGCATCAAGAGCTGCCAGTTCTCAGGGCTCCCAAAGGCTGCGCTACTGAAATCCTGAGCAAGGGTCTCCTGAGCAGTGGGGACTCTGAGAGATGCCTTGAGGCACTCACTCTGTAGGTGGCTACTAAAAAGCCATCGAGTGATGTTTCCATCCCTGTTCTGGATGTGAAGCACCATGCAGGACATCAATGGTTTTATCTCCTCCTGCATGTCCTTCCTTCCCCATTGTTTTACCTTTTTTTTTTTTAAGCAAAACATGGAAAAGGTGTGTACATCCCTAGAAGACCTTAGGGCTCTTTTCCCACCCTGCATCACCTCACCTGTCTGTGTGGGCCTTGCTCTGGCCCTCCATTGGGAGACGTGGGCCTGCTCTGGTCAGCAGACTTGGCCTGAGAGCGGTCCCGGCTGCCGTAGCGGTCGCAGGAGTAGAAGCGCTGCTTTTCGGAGGAGGAGGAAGAGTGCTGCTTCCTCTCTTGGGACCGGCCACGTTCCTGCTTCTTGTCCTTGGAAGAAGACTCACCAGACTGGGCCACTGAAAGAAAAATATTGGTTAAGGGTCACCAACACAGGAGAAACTCTCAAGTGTGGGGCAGGGAGATCCTTCCCTATAGATAGGACCCCAAAATCACATCAGATGGCTGCTATGAATCCTGAAAAGAGAAGGAACAAGGGACAAATCCAGGTTTACAAAGCACTTACCAGCTTCTCCATCGGCCAGCTGATGGGACCTGTCCAAGGACTTCTGCTTCTTCTCTTTCCGCCGGTGGCAGCGGTGGTGATGGTGGTGATGCCCTTGCTCTGGTGGCATGCGCTCCAAGGAGTACTCGTAGAGGTGCATGGCGTGAGGGCGCTGCGGGGCCAGCGTGGAGACCGAGCGCTTCATGGGGCTCGTGTCTGGAATGGGCTGCAAGGCAGACGGAAGGACACGGAGCAGGGTGAGGGCAGGTGCTGCACCGTGCTCAGCTGCTTGGTTCCCAGCTTGGGGAGGGTTATACAGTAAGAGAACGGGGCAAGGAGGGGAAGGAGAAAAATGGTTAATTGGCTATAACTGGAATGGGCAGAAGGACTTGTGGAATGGTAGGTCGAGGGCTAAATTTGAAGAGCAAATGTGATCTCCATTTGCTGAAATGGGCTTTAGTCTTTAGCAGAGCGCCAATCCACAGGTACCAGGGGCGCAGAGCGATGGGCAGCACTTCACACCACACACAACGTCACGGGAGTCAACAGTCCATTAGCAGGGGCATAGGACAGCACAGTAGCCAAGCGCTTCACAAAGAATGTTCTCGAGACTAGTTTCAGTCAAAGCTGCTTCAGGGCACATGGTCACCCCAAAGCAGCTCTGGAGAGGAAAGCATGAAAGCATTGCTGGACATCACATGGGGAGGGATTAAAATTGGGAATATGTGAGTAAGGTATAGGCCAAGCCACTGAGAAATTTCTTCTACCTCCCTACAATTGAAGATGACTCCTATCAAACATTTAAACCTCTCCTGCCCTACCATCACTCCTCAAGGTCTTGTGGGTGGGATAAGCAGAACAGCATCTATGTCCTGCAATCCTACCAGGACATCTCCAAATGGGACTGCTTGGGTTTGCTATTGCTTCTTTTCAAATCATTTGTGGCCAAAGATCTGGACTCTGAACACAGTAACACAGCCTCCCATGGGCCTTGCTGGACTCTGTCCCTGTGCTGGTGGCAGCTCCAGACTCTGCTCGCTTCCCCTTCAGTTCAAAATGTTACAGAGATGCTCTGCAGACACCAGGATGAGTGGACTGCAGGACAGCTATTCCCACAGCCTTTCCCTTCCCTACTGCCCAGTCACAAAGCTCCGAAAATGAGGACAATTCCCACATGTCCTTCTCTGTCACCCTGCTGGCCTCCAGCTGGCACTGTGGTGAAGACAGGGCTCCATCCATCCATCCATCCTCAAGAGGTTTCCCTGGGTCTACCACTACATCAAAGCTGCATGGCAGAGGAAAAACCTCAGAGCATGGTGGTCCAGCCTGACAGGGAAGGAGCTCAGGATGTCCCCTGGTCCCTCAACTCTTACCCTTGTTTGAATTCACAACCTAATATGGGCCTCCAACAACAGTTGTCATGGAACATTTACTTTGCTCACTGTAACCTTTCCAAAGAGCCCTGTATTATTTTTACTGTCTCTGCTTTTTTGTTTGCTTATCTCAAAACTCAGATCTCTGCTTCCCGTGGTATTTACACAATGCAAAGCCAGTTGTTTCACAGCTCTGCTCATCATTTTGAGTGGAAAGAACCCCCTTCCTTCTCAGCAGGCAACCACAGGTGGATTATCTTGCCTGCAAAGGTACAGTCTGGGCTAAATTTTTGTTTGGGGCTCTCGGCAGTTACCCAAATTTTGGTGCTTCACTGGAGTGCCTGAGCTGGAAGGTTTGTTGGAGGCACGAGGAAGACACTGCTGGGGTTGGGGAGCACAGCAGAGTCTGTGGCATCCATGCATCCCGGAGGCTGCACTGTGGTCATGTTCGGCTACATTTGTCCCCTCCTGTGGCCCCTGCTGTGTGGTGGGCAAGATACTGAGGAGCTTCATGTTAAGGGACTGATGAAGGGACTGGAAAAATCTCTCTTAGGAGGAAAGGCTGAGGGCCCTGGGGCTGTTCAGTCTGGATAAGAGAATCCTGAGAGGGGATCTGATGAATGCTTACAAATCTCTGCAGGGTGGGGGTCAAGCAGAAGGGGCCAGGCTCTTGTCAGTGGTGCCCTGGGATAGGACGAGAGGTGATGGTCACAAACTGGAACATGGGAAGTTCCACCTCAACGGGAGGAAAAACTTCTTCCCTGTGAGAGTGACAGAGCCTGGCCCAGGCTGCCCAGAGAGGTTGTGGAGTCTCCTGCTCTGGAGACTTTCAAGACCCCTGTGGATCTGTTCCTGTGTGTCCTGCCCTGGGGGATCCTGCTCTGGCAGGGGGGGTTTGGACTCAATGATCTCCAGAGGTCACTTCCAGCCCCTACCATTCTATGATTCTATGTTTGTCCTCCTTGCTTACTGTTGAGCCTGAAGATGGAAGAAGGCAGAGTGTCTGTGAACTTCATGGTCTGATGGGAAAACAAATGACAAGACTTCCCACAAATAAGCTTATCCAGCTTTCCAAAACCCCTAAAGGATCTGCCAGGAGGAAGACAACGGAAATTTCCCCGCCACCCAAAACTGATCAGAAACGATTCTTTGGACTTTGGACCTGATTCTGTGCTTCTTCCAGGGACAAAAGTCCCCACTGACACTAATGAGAAGTGGCAAAGCAATGAACACCGTTTCCATAAATCCTGACAATGCTCTTGCTGCGTTACCAGGATGTTCAACAGACTCCTCACAGACCTCGGGAGACTTCCCCCTAACCCTTCTGAGAGTTACTAATTGCTCCTTCATTACCAAAGCTGTTGTTTTCACTTCCTAAATTCCCGTGCAACGAGGCATTTAAAAAAAAAAACCCAAAACCAAATCACAACCAACAAATAAATAAGCAAGACAAATAATCAAATAACCAAACAGTCCCTGCTCTCGCAGCGTGCGGCGTGCAATTGGGGATGGAGGGAAGGGCAGCAAAGTGGAAAGAGAAAGAGAGAGAGAGCGGCTGCATCGGTACAAACATTGGATTCCGAATGAGAGGGGGGAGAAAAGTAAAGGGTTAAGGAAGGTTATATTACTTCTTAACATGAATTTAATAGGATACAACTGAGTGCAAACTACATACTGCCAGGTAACTCCCAGGTGACCGTGCTTTGCTCCTCTGCAAACAATTCGGACAAGATGAGAGACATTATTGGAAGCAGCCCCACAGTACAGCCATTGTCAGACATCACGGCAGATGTGCAGCAGACACGATGACGACAAGGGAGGGGAGGTGATGGGGAGGGAGGGAGAAAGTGAGATTGAAAGCATAGGAAGAGTTTGATTTTTTTTTTTAAAAGATGGAACATAAGATGAGAGAGGAATGACAGGCAAACAGAAAGGGAGACATCCAGAAACAGAAAACATTGCAAATAGGAGTTATAAAGAACTCAAAGTTTGGGGGGAGCAGAAGCAGCACGTGAGAGGGAGGGTGGAGGGCATGGAGGGGGGAGACACACACAGAGAGTACATCAGTTATTCAGCTGAAGCTACAACCACCAAAACATTGTATTAAATGAAGTTAGATCTGCTCAGATACTACAGGCCTGATTCATAACGGGGTGAGGCAGCTTGGACGAGGGGCAGCTCTGGCCTGGGAACGCTCCTGGCTGGACTCGATCATCTTAAAGGTCTTTTCCAACCAAAACAATTTGATGGTTCCATGAACATGTACCACGCTTCTGCAAATCTCTGACTGCGGTGGGGAGGAGTTTCACAGAATCATCGAATGCCCCGGGTTGGGAAGGACCTGCAAAGGCCATCGAGTCCAGTGCAACCCCCCTGCAGGGAGCAGGGACATCTGCAACTAGAGCAGGGTGCTCAGAGCTTTATCAAGCCCAAGTTTCTCAAAGCAGGGCTCGTGCTGCTGGCGCTGCTGCTGCCAACTGCACCACCTTGGGAGGAACGATGAGACCCGTGGTCTAGAATAAAGGACAACTTTGTTCTGGGAAGAGGGAAGGGAGGGAGTATGGGCTTTGCTTTGGGGTTGGTGTCTTTTATTAAGTATGTTGAGTAGCTTTGCTGATAACAGAGAATCCCAGCTCTCGTCCAAAAGCCGCAGTTTCTGAAGTCAGGGGGAGGTTGGCCAGCTGATGATGTGTAGCGAGAGCTGGCACAAAGGTTGTGTCTGTTGGAGCAATTGCTGTGTAGGCAAGACACAGGCTTTTAGTTTAGGGTGAAGTTTAGGTGTTCTCATGCCCATGGAGAGCAATGGAAACAGCCCACAGGGAATTGTTCTGGTTGGAAGAGACCTTTATGATCATCGAGTCCAACTGTTAATCCAGCACTACCAGGGCACCACTGACCCCTGTCCCTCAGCACCACAGCTCCACAGCTTTGAAACCCCTCCAGGGATGGGGATTCCACCTCTGCCCTGGGCAGCCTGGGCCAGCGCCAGACAACCCTTCTGGGGAAGAAATTTTTCCTCTTGTGCAACCTAAACCTCCCCTGGTGCAATTTGAGGCCATTTCCTCTTGTCCTATCAATGGAGAGCAATGGAACCAACTGAAAGCCATGGGCTGCTCACTCCTGGATATATGAATCAGGCCCTTTGAATGAGATAGACACTACTGTGAGCAGTGAGATGTTCTGTCACACGGGAGGTAGGACGGAGGCAGAAGAGCATCTGGGACAATAAGCTAGCAACAAACATGTGAAATGCCCAAAAATGATCTGGGAAAACCACGGCATCCTACAGACTTAAGTAGAATCTGGAAGCTGCTGTAAGAGTCAACTCTAGTGATGAGGTTTCTTTACAAGAAGTGAAACAAGGGAAACCTTCAACAACATTTCACTGACCAAAGTCACAGCACAGTATGTGCTAAATATGGTGGGAAGAGAAAAAATAAACAAAAACCAGGGAGGACACCGAGTGTGTCAATGCAGCCTTCTGAGCACAGGCTCCCTGGTATTTCCTGTACCTACTACAACCATCCAAGAGAATCACAGCACATCTCCAGCTCTCTCTACGGCTGCAGCACAGGAATGAACCTTCTCTGTCTGGTTGGGTAGATGGCACACAACTGTCAGTGGGAAAGATGCCTTCCAAGAACAGAGGCTGGCAAACAGGACTGTCCCCAGGTAAGCAGAACTGACACTCTTGGGCAGGTAGTCATCATTTAGCTGCCCAGAGGGATTTTCTGGGTTGCTTTTCACTGCAGCCAGGGAGGGTAAAACTGTGGACAGTGCTCTGCCTACACATGAATATCTGCCACCTAAGCACAAATGCTGACTACCTGTCTCCAGGGTCAGCAAACATCGGTTAAAACAAATATCCACAAGCAACTTCCAACAACAAGGCAAGCAGAGAGGAGATACTGAATTCCTGACCCACTCTCAGTCTCCCACCACCCGTAAAGTCTCCCTTGCTCACCTGAGTTTCAGCGGCCAGGCGTGGCATGGAAGCTGCCCTCCCCTGGCTCTCCAGGCCTGGTTGGTGCTCTCCGTTGGCAAGTGTGGGGCTGATTTCCCTCATCTCTACCACCTGATCAAAGAACAAATGGTTTTGGTAGCAAGAGCAAGAACATCACCAGTGAAGCCATCATCTGAGTGGGCTTCTGCTAAGTTTGATTTAACTGTGAGGAGATGCAAGTACAAGAGAGAGAGTAAACTAAGAGCTGTGGAGCACCTCTAACTGCAGTACTGTCTTCAGCAAGGATAACAGTGGGCTGGCTCTTTCACCAGCCCTGGCAATGAGCCCCAGCTGTGACCTGTGAAACCTCTCATCTGAGTTTGTACACCAGTGACAATAGGACTGGGACAATGGGACAGCTAGGAAGAGATAATCTTAAGGACCTACTGCAGCAGACACATAATTCCACGAAAAGCGTGTCCACACGTGCAGCTATCAGACTATAAAAGCTACCAGATCTGGGTTTTTGCCATAAGGTTCAAGCCGACTGGGGGCTGTAAGAGACAGAACAGTGCTTCTCTCAAGGGACAGATCTATTGGCCACTGCATCTCACCCTGTCTTCACACCTTCACCCTGTTTGCTCACCCGTTCAATGGGGATTTCTTCCGAGTGGCCTCGTTCAAAAGCTGGTGTCCTGGTTTCATAAAACACATCCTGGGTGCGTTGGGTCCCCCAGGAACTGGACTCTTTGATGCCACCCTCTGGGGCTGGCCTGTGAGAAGGAAAAAGAGAAAAAAGATAAACTCTTTTGCAAAGAGTTTTTGCTGACCTTATGTGATGAAGGTAAACCACTCAGATACCCTTTGAGGTTTCACTTGTGAAACCAGTTGCAGGATGGGCATGGCTGCTGGTGAAGCTGTTAGATCCCTTGTGTTTTGCCAGGGCCACTTGCTGTACAACCTGAAGATCCCAGGAGCAGCAAGGAAATCAAACCAGCCATGACATTTTTTTTCAGTAACCAAGGAAATAAATTCCTGCAGCTTAAGTTCTGGAGAAGAATAAAGAATTTTGGAGTTCAGGCAAATTATGTATGCAAGGCCAGTTAGACGCTGGTGAAACACATCTGTGGTCATGCTAAAGTACATTGACTGAATGTACAGTGGTACAGGTGCTCCTGGGTTTCACTGGTGAGTCTGATCTTAGTTCCCCCATCTGGGTTATTTGGGACATTGAGACTTCCCATGTTTATCACTAAAAAAACCCCAGCACTTGTGACCCAGAGGAAAGTCACCTGAAGAAAAGCAGGAAATGGAGACTTGATTAGGACTCACTGTTACTGTAAAGCTTTGGTAAGCTCTCTGTGGAGATATTATTTTGCCCAAAGAGACAGATTCTGCCCTGGAAAGTCTCAAGAAGCTCTTGCTGTTACCAAGCATCATGAGCTTGAGGGATGACTTTGTCCCCAAGGATATTTTGACTCCCAAGAACTCACTGCAGTGGTGGTTGGTGGGTCAGGGTTAGTTGGTTCTGCAGTGATCCCAAATTCCTGCAAGCACACTCACAACTATCCACAATGGAAAGCTTTCCAGTTAAGATTCAGAGGAGACCATGAAGAAGACCTCCATCTCTGGAGAACCCAACACTACCACTGCATGGATATCTGCACCTGAAGCATTAGTGGGAAGCAGAGCCACACAGAGGCATTCTGGTAGCCACTGCTAGGAAATTGTCCCACCTATGGGGTGATAGGGCTGCTGGTCTTGGTGTCACCAGCAGTGCTGCCCCATCTCCAGAGCAACCAAACCAGCAGTGGTGGGGGTTGATGCATCCACTCAGTGTGCCCCTTCTCTGCATTACAGCCTTGGTGTGAGGTCAGGGGATACTCACAACGTGCCCCCGTTGTTGAGTGAGGCCGAGCTTTTCTGCCGAAGAAAAGCCTTTGCATTGCTGAACGCCGTGGGCTGGGTTTGCTCCAAAGTGGCCTTCAGGGGGTGGAAGAGTGACACTGGTCCAGGCTGCAAAGCACAAGGAAAGGTTGTCAGAGACAGCGCTGTGCATGGAGAGGATGGGCTTGTGCTTCTCCTAGTTAAGCTTCTCCACTTTGTCACTGTGAGAGGTTGGCCCAGCAGAAAGCACCCCCAGCCGTCCCATAGCTGCAACAAGCCGTGAAGGACACTTGCTGCCCTCAGCTTTACACAAGCGGAAGTTGTGATGCAATCCAACAAAGCATTCCCCTGGTCACCAGAGAGCAGCAGGGTGACCAAAGGGGCTGTGCAATTCAGGTGGCTCATGGTGACGCTGGGTCTACTGTAGCTTCCCTTCTGTGAGACAGACAGACCATGCTGGAGATCGGCTGGATGACTATCCTGAAATCAACAGGTATTCATAGAATCATAGAATCATTCTGGTTGGCAGAGACCTTTTGGATCATCAAGTCCAACCGCATGGCCAGGGCACCACTGACCCCTGTCCCTCAGCACCACAGCTCCACGGCTTGGAAACCCCTCCAGGGATTACGGGGACTCCACCCCTGCCCTGGGAAGCCTGGGCCAGCCCTGGACAACACTTGTGGGGAAGAAATTTTTCCTCATGTGCAACCTAAACCTCCCCTGGCACAACTTGAGGCTGTTTCCTCTTGTGCTGTCACTTGTTCCTTGGGAGAAGAAACTGGCCAGCTATTGGTCCTATTGGTATTGGTCCTATCAGAAACCACTGGGATTTCAATCCCAAGCCAGTTTTGTAGAAATATTTTCAAGGAATTGTAAAAATCTTCAAGTCTATTGAAGTCAAAATGATTTTGAGTAATTTGCATTTTCAAAAGCAACTTAAACATTTTATAGACAAACTATCATCATCTTTCTATAATTCTTCAGTCTCCCAAAAGAGATCTTTTGGTGTTCCCCAGTCTCTAGGCCACTTCTGAAAATAGACCTTAGACTGCCAAATGTCACTTGAAAAGATCTTTCCAGACCTACTGGAAAAGGCAACTGCAACAATTTTACTTAATTATTTCCTTTTTTTTTTTTCAGACAGAGAGACTTTCAGGAGACATCCCCATTTCTGAGACAGCATTTTCAAATCCTGCCTAGACAAGCATCCAGAATTTCCAGATGAAACGTGCTGGTGACTCTCATGGGAGGTGCCCCACGCTAGAGAAGAGGCTGCCCAAGGCTGGAGAAGAGGCTGCCCAAGAGGGAGGACAGAGAAGGACCTTTTGGCTGAGTACCTGGCACAGGCCCCCGGCTGGCTGGTGGACTTGTTCCCTGCTGTTCTTGTTTTGCTTGTAGAAGTCAAATATCATCAGTGCTGCATAGACCTTCCCCACCGTCATCTCATCAGCTGTCCGAGGATGGTGACAATGCAGCAGAGACATTCAAGTGAGGAATGAGAAAGGATTGGAGGAAAAGAAGAATAAGCCAAAGAGCACAAGAAATCACAGAATCATAGAATGGTAGGGGTTGGAAGGGACCTCTGAAGATCATCTAATCCAACCCCCCTGCCAGGACAAAACCAGAGCAGATCAAATCAACAATAGCAACACATGGGCATTAAAAAAAAAACAAGGAGAAAGAAGAGGTGACATTAAAATGAGGCAAAACAGCCATGGAAAAGTGGGGGGAAATTAAAAAAACCACCAAGAAAAAGGTTACAACAGACTTCTCCAGGTCTTTGCCTGTTGCTGCCTTTCACATCTGAGGAGGATGGCCCCTGTCTCCAGCTCTCTCTGGCAAACATTTGCAGAGACCATGTAGAAGAAAAAAACCAGGCAGGAAAACTCTGAGGCACCGTAAGTGCTGCCAGCAGAAGAACTGCTAAATTAATCCCAGACCCACAGCCAGCTTTTTATCAACAAAGAAACCTTATTCCTATTTCTTTGAATTATAGTCAACCGGGGCATAATGGGCTAATATACATTTAAAGAGTATTTCATTTTTCCAGATGTCTTTTTTCACCCTCACAGCCCTTCCCAGCCCAGCAAGGGAGCGCTGAGTGTAGAGCAAGGAGGGAAAGCAGCAGATAGATGGGCACCATGAGAGGAGGGGAGGAAAACACTTTAGCAATCACTACCCACTGATTTACACCTCTGGAGCTCCCTCTCTTTTCTTAATTAACAATGCCTTTATTGCTCTGCGCTGTTTCTCATTAATCAGGAACCCAGAGCCCTTGTCTGGGCCAACCCAGATAACAGAAAACTTTGTTTTCTCAGCACATTCACCCAGGACAAGTAAAACAAAAGCCTTTAGCCCCCAAAATATGAGGTGCCGGCTGTGAACCCTGTAGAGAGGACACATAGAAGCTGAACCGTGCTAAGTTTGCTGTGTCCTCTAGATGACTGTGCACCTCGATGGGGCTAGGAGCAGAGCGAGCAAGGGGGGAGCAACCTCATCTGGGGTTCTTAAATGATGGGGATGGATTGGGTGCTTGCTGATCACAGAATACCAGTGTGGTGGGGGTTGGAGGGGACCTCTGGAGATGCTCTGGTGCCACCCCCCTGCTCCATCCAGCAGGGTCACCCAGAGCAGGG
>JANHGN010011422.1:23481-39096 GCA_024605025.1 Megaceryle maxima
TCCCCTGCAATGGTGCCAGGGATGGGGCAGCCACCACCTCTCTGGGCAGCCTGGGCCAGGCTCTCACCACCCTCACTGTCAAAAATCTCTTCCTTCTCTCTAGTCTTTTAGTTTAAAAGCATCACCCCTTGTCTTGTTGCTACAGTCCAAGAAGTCAGCCAGGTATTGTCACAGCTGCCCCACAGGGACTTGGCCTCGAGCTTCTCTGCACATTATCTGGTGCATTTTCCTAGTGTCAAAAGCTCAACTGAAAGGCTGAAACCCCAAACAAAAAGAAATCTTCATTTTCCCTCCTGATATTATAAACCAATTGTAACATACAATATTTCCTTCTAACAGGTGCAGAGCAAGAAATTTCAGTCCTTTCAAAGCTACTTTCTAATTTTACCTATATTTTAATTCATTAACATGCCTTCAGTACTCACTTAAAAGGAACTGGAATCCAACTGAAATTCATAAAATTTCTTGAAGATTCTGTTTGACCCTTCGAAAAATTAATCAAGAACTTCTGATTCTCATCCCTAACCATAACAGAAGAGAAAAATCTCAGTGTTTTTCACACAGCACAGGCAACAACATGGTTAGAAAACCCCTGAAGCAGCTGTTCAGCCTGTACACGGTTCAAAGTAAAATGAACATCTCCCCACACTTTTGCTGTGTCTTCTGGCTGAAGCTGTGCTTTGAGGCTGCACTTAACCAGTTCCTTATGCTTTGGAATACAGGGGGAAAAGCTGATTTAATAAATAAATAAATCCAATTTGAATGATTTTTCCATCTTTCTAGACCCCAGGAGGAATACATACGAGTCTGCTGCTGCAGATGGCAGGGGACTCAATGCTTCCCTGCTCTAGTAAAAAGCTTCCGTCGCTCTGGGGTGCCCTGGGAATTGCCAGGCACAAATGAGGGGTGTTCAGGTGAATTAATAACTGGGGAGCAGGGGGGTGGGGGGGAAATAAAATCCTTCCTAGGTGCCCAGACCTGGCAGAAAGGGCTGCCCTGCTCCCTGCATGGCTCTTCTTCCTCCCTTCACCTCCAATTTCCTCTGAGAGAGTTTGAGGAGAAGCAGCCGGCAGCAGATGGAGTCCCCGCTCCTGTTTCTCAGCTGCACTTGGGGAACCCTCCTCCAGCCCTTGGTTTTAATTAGGTGGTTTTGGAGGCATCCCCCGAGCCAGGACATGGTGAGCTCGTTAATGTTTCTGCAGGAAAAGGCCCCAGAGGCAGGAGCTGCAATATTGTCCCTAGAGTCTCCTAATTAACTCAGTGCAGATAACGAGGCAGTAACCAATTACAGCCAGGGTTAGGGAGGCAACGCTTTTTGCTCTGGTTACTTGTGTGGGCAGGAGGGGTGCAGACACCCGTCAGCTTCTAGGAGTGATTTAATTGCAAATAAGCAAAGACACCACTAACAAGAACCCAAACCTTTGTGTCAAGAACAATTGGCAGAATTTATGCCCTTTCAGCATTTGGGTTCTCTAGATCTTCTCCTTACAAACTTCTTGGACAATGTCCAGATAGGCAGGGAACTTGTCAGAGAAATGGGGAAAATTCACCCTGGTGTCAAAATCTGGGATAAAAGGTCTCCTGCTGGCTTCCAGTCTGACCCAGAAAGTGAGCACTGAACAGAAATATCTGCACTGTAAATTTTATGCACTGACACATTTGTCCAAACGTTAGCAGGAGGAGAGACATACTGAGCAACCAGTGCCAGAAAAAATAGCCAGCACCCCGAGGGATTTGAGTTATTATTGAGAGCATCCCATCAGCAGCTCCTGCACAGCCTTTGGGACAAGAACTGCTCTGGGAATAATCCCCAAATGTAAATAAATTTGGGACAATGAAGCGCTGCTTGTGAGAAACAAGCCTGAGTTGGGTGAATAAGTTATTTGCTATAAATAATTCACCCCAACCCAGATGTAATTATTCTACCCTGTTTAACTCTTCTGTTGGCTTCAGAGAGACTGGCCATGGCCTTCCTCCCTCTCACAGCCAACATAGGAGCCAGGCCTGCGCCCCAGAATGTGGACTGTCTCTGGTGCACAACTAGACCCACTGCTCAGAGTGGTCATCCTACCTTCAGCAGGTGAAATTGTCCTCCCTGTCCAGAAAAAGTAACGCATGATGCTAGAATGCTGAGCAGAAGAGGTAGCAAGGCTGGGCAGCTGGCAAAGGGACTGTTCAAACTCTTGTTTAGCCTTCAGGGACCTCATCCAGACTTTAAAATCCACATGGCAGTGATGGGCAAGGTGAGGTGCAACCCTGTTGCTGATGGGGAGCCAACCAAGCTCCAGGATCACCCCCCATCACATATCCAGGAGCCTTGGCAATGTCAGGAGGTGCTAAAGGGAGAGCCAGAGCCCTCCTAATCCTGGCAAGAAAATCACCCTTGAAACGAAGTGTGCAAAGCTGTGCTTGACAGCACCAATAGAACCACAAAACAAAGTCAAGAGCCCCCTCCGCTGCCAGCATCACCCTGCAGACTTCAGGCAGGGCTTTGCCTGCAGCTAGACTCAGTGGGGGGGAGTTGTGCCTGCTGGTGATGCTGGTTTCAACTGGCCCCAGAGAGGGAGGCAAAGACCAGTCTGAGAGCAGTGGAGAAGGACTTAGGATGGTTCCTCTCCTAGCACCACACTGTTCCAAAGAATCCCATCCTCAGGCTCTCAAAAAAAACCCCTTCAACCCTGTTCTTGCAGAGCTGCAAGATCTCTCAGCAGCAGTGTACTGCCAGAGAGATCGAGCAGTGTCATGGGCATTTCCTTCTCCTATTTTCTCCACTGATGTGTGCAAAGTGCTGTGGTGCAAAGGACGGACTAACTCCAGGGGACACAGCAGAGCTGGCTGCTGCTCTGCCCTTTCTGCTGCTGCTGAACCCCAGGACACCTCACCCCTGACAAGCTGAGTCTGTCTAAGAGACCTCAAAGTCTCAAAACATGACTGTAAGCAGAGTGCAAAAACCAACCCCCCTTCCTTGGGCAATGGACCAGTGACCAAATCTCAAGACACCGGAACAAAGCCCAACTCTTTTTTCTTCCCTGTTTTCATCTGACTAGGTAGAAAAGATTTTAAAATTAATTTCCTGCACCCTTTTCTCCCTCACCCCCCTGTCCACCAGGATAGAGCTCTCCCAGTGCCCGAGCGGTGAGGCCAGAGGAGCCCAACATGCAGCTCTGGGCCAGCAGCGAACCACGTGCATGGAACTGCAGAGGCTGGTCATGCCAACTGAGGAGAACAGTTGAGAAAGAGGAACCAGAAAACAGCAGAAAGGAAGGACAGCAGCCGAGGAGGCTGCAAAGAGGGAAAAATCCAAACGAAACGACAGCGCACACAGATACTGAGGAAGCAACGCAGGCGAAGACAGGGGGGAGAACACCAAAACCATTGCAGAGAGGACTGGGAAAATATACATGGAGAGGAAAAGGGTGGACACGTGGGGGCAAAAGAGCTTTTGCCAGTCAGAACAGGAAGTTTTCTTATAAAAAATCCTTTGGTTCAGAGGGAGGGAGCAAAAAGAGTGCAGAGACAAAGCTGCTGTTGGCACTGACTGAGCTACAGCTGGAGGATGAGGGTTCCTTGTCCCTATGCACATCAGCTCTGTCTGGAGCTGTGCGTGGCTGGGTGGGCTGCACCATCCTCCCCAGGTCTCCCATCAGCTGTGGGAGGACAGGAAGAGTGACACTGGTGGGTGTGGGACAGGGGGATGCCGTGACCCACACGCAGCCGTCACCTGGGGGAAGGTGCCCAGCACCAATCTCTCTGTGGATGGAGGAGGAGGAAGAGGGAGCAAAAACTGGTGATGCCTCCCCATGGGGGCTTAGCTTTACCAGGAGCTATAGATGGAGTGAGGATTGGTCCAAGCTGCAGCCTTACACTGTAGGACAAATTCAGATCTGGTCCTAAGTCTGTATTTCTGTAGTTGGGGGCCCTTTCATAACGTGCAATACGAATGTGAACAGCTCTAAGCTCAGAAAAAGCTCATGTTCAGTCAAGGTTTTATCTGTTTGACTTGCACCCATCCCTACTCATGGCTCAGTCATACACAGACACCTTAGAGGTTCCTTAGTAGATGGGTAAAAACTAAAGAAGTCTTTTAAAAAAAACCCCAGGAGTCTGTATTTTAAAAAAGAAACCCTTGAGATGTACTTATGTGAATTTGTTCTGTAAAGACAGACAAGTTAACCGAAGGACCAGCTAAATCCCAGGGAAAGGACAGACTTGAGAAGGCACATCTACAGTACCTCTGCACGAGGACAATCTGCTGTAGCCCTCGAGCCCAGTCACAGAGAGGCACAGAAATGCCACATTATGAAAATCAGCCCAAAAGCTTGTTTAAAATGCCCATTTGAACACAGGATCGCTTATTTTCTTCCTTTTTTTAACTGTTTGACAAGGTTTGATTCAAGAAAAAAATGGGAAGAGCTTCATGCTTCTGGTACCATGGAGCAGATCTCGTTGCCCAGTTGCAAACAGCTATTGCTGGGCTTTCAGCAGCTCCGTTTCAAGTCAGTGAAAACTCACAGAGACTTAAAAGGAACCCTTGATTACTTTAAAATCATTGGGTTTCCACATATAATTGGTGCCTCTATGAAGATATTTATCTGTCTACTCATCTATCTGAAATAGCTGAGTATGGGAGCTGGTGTTTTGCTGTAGGTGGGTTTCTCAAGCTTAGCTACGGCCCGGTGGGTATGAATTTCTCGGAATAGAGATGCTCTTTTAAAGCAGCTACCAGAATGGCCAGAAACAAATCAAAAGGAATATAGAGAAGATATCTAACTGGCTAACTTTAAGGTAATCTTTAATTTTATTTCAAATCCTAACACACTGAAGAAGGATTTTGTAGGAAGCTGCATCTGAACCTCTTCTTGCTACTAAAGGCTGGCCCAGGTTTGGATTTAGCTTGAGTCTCTTCACAACATCTTGTTTTCATAGGACCTTAGTGAAAAAACACTGTAGGAGGGACTGTTGTGATCTGGGTCCATTGCACCAAGCACGGTGGGGTGCAGTAATTAGGCTTGGTGGGGGCTGAAACGACATCCACAGCAAAAAAACCCAACCCTGTTGAGGTTGATGGACACTCAATTAGACTGATACTAAATGTTTATGACAAACCTCTCCTTCCAAAACCGTGAGGTTCAAAATGTTAAAAAGCTTCCAAGGAATTGCCCCCTGCAAATGCAAATTTCCAAGCGCCACATGAGCTGCTGGGAGAACAGTGGGGCTTGAACTGGTAGGGTCTGGGTCTGCTCTGTAATTTCAGCTCTGTGCCAGTCTGAGTTTCCACCACGTTCATCCAGGCAGTGTCTGAATGGCGGCAGCGAGCAGCTTTTTGGATGTGGTTCAATTAAAAAGTTTTTCAGAATAAACAATAAGTTTGAGTGATTTCTTCATCTTACCGTCTTAAATGTTTTCTGTTAAAATAATTTCTTTCACGAGGGTATTTAAGGAGCCCTTCTGGTGTTGCCTCTGTTTAATAGCTTGCTAACTCCTACAGTACTGCCTACTCTAATTACTCCAATCTAATTAAAAGGGGGAAAAACAACATAGTACTGAAGGGCTACTGAGAGCGGAGAGTCATGAAGAGCTGTAGGAAGATAAATGAGGATCATATTGGTGGGGTAATTTGCTCATTAGCACCCTCCCTCCCCAAATTAGCCTAAATGGAAGTAGAATGAGAGGAGAGAGAGAGAAACACTGATAGAGATAGTGGAGACATACTTAGAAAGACAAACTGATGTGCCATACTTTCAGAGACCAAAAAAAAAAAAAATTACAAAAAATTTAAAAGGCAGAAGATTCTAAATCCAGTCTGCTTGGAAAGCAGAGAAAGCACCAGAAAAGTCCAGAAGAACAACATTAATGCCACAGAAAACCAGCACCCGCTTCAGCCACGGCACAAAAAGCTGGTGGTTTGGCAGGAGTTTCTGGGGGGGTTGGTCTACCTTATAGGCAACACGAGCTGGGCATTTCTTTCCAAGGCCTAGAGGTGGGGACATGTGTCTCAGCATCTCATACATGTCTGTGTAACTGATGCGCCCGCTTCGAGTCACAGGGAGGGAGGCAAAAGCAAGAGGACAGAGAAATCAAACCAAGACCGGGTGGGGAGGGGGAGAAAAATAAGGAAGGGGATGGGGAAAAAGGCAACACAATGGTGCAAATGAAAAGGAGGAGAGAGAAGGGAAAGCAGACAAGAAAACAGAGATCTGGTTAATCAGGTTTCTCAGGAAAAGAAAACCAAAAGAACGAGGTGGGTAAACAGGAAGGTTTCTCCTCTTCCGTTGCTGTGTTTCAACGCCCAACGTCTCCTCCTCACTGCAGGGATGTCCCGTGGCCAGAGCTGCGCCTCGGCACGCGGGTCCCTGCGGGGAATGATTGATGTCTCTGCTCAGGGTGGAGAGGGTGTGGGGAGGGCTCGGGTTTGGCTGGCACTTGGTGGGGGTGGAGGGATGTTTCCCCTTCTTGCCCCCCCCAAAACCAGTCAATCCAGAGGCTGTTTTCACCATGCCAGGGAGAGCTGGTAGGCAGAGTTATGGGACAGGGAGAGATTTGGCTTAGAGAAAAGATTCTGCTTTCATTCAATGAATAAAGAACTTGATTTTTCAGGTTGACCTGTGGACTACCAGAGAAGCAGAAAGACAATCCTCAATCCTGCTGTGTTTGTTCAGGGGCTGGACTGGGTCTGCTCTGACTCCAAGCCAAGGGTGCAAATGGACAAAGCCTCAGCCATCCCAAGTTTCTCCTCCATTCAGGTTTGACAAAACTAGAGCCCCACATTCTGTTTGCAGGACAGTGGTGGAAAGGGGACCTGTTTGTCCCTTACTTTTGATTTTCCATCAAGCCAGCATCAACTGCTTGTCTCCACCACCAAGGACAGCAGGCTGTCCTGTGTGTTAGAGGGAACTGGGAATTGCAGAGATTTGGGAAAAGGCCCATAGACCATCCCACTACTGATGGCATCTTCCTTCAGCACAGGGTGGTAGTAAATAAAATCCTGCCCTGGAAAACAAGGGATGCAAAACCAAGGAATTCTCCTGATTTGCCTTGTCTCTGAAACTGGGACCACGACTATGACAATTTTGTTTCCTGCTTATTATTTCCAGTGTGAAATCTGTGCTGCCTGCCGTCTGAGGAGCCCCGACTATATTGCAGCATGTCTTTAATTAATGTTTAAACCCTGGAAAAGCAGAAGAACAGTATTATTATCTCCACTAGACCAGGAGGGAAACCAATATCTAATCACCCATGTGAAACCCCTTTCTCAAGCAGGATGGCTAGAGAAGCTGGCACCCCCACACCAGCCTCCTGCCCCAGTGAGGATCTCAAGTCCTGTGTAAAGCATTGATGCAGGAGGGGGTGGAAGAGAGAACTTCCTGAGCCAAAACCATCTATTCCTGTCCTCGGTAACTAATGCAGTTAAAATACCACCCAGGTTTTATAGCCCAGAGCTAATTTAAAGGCTGCTGAGAGACACAAATTGTAATTACAGCCAATGGCTTTCCACTGGCTCCTCTGCCCTCCTCTGCTCTGGCTCCCTGGCTGGTCTCATGTCTTCTCTGCAATGCTTCCTAGCTCTGGATCCCCACTCAGGTGTGGAAAACAGCCAGGCTGGAGTGAAAGCGAAAAGCAAGCTCCATGCTGGCTGCTTCCACCTCTTTCGCCTCTGCTCTCCATGCACTGACTGCAAGAAAATCCCTGCCTGTCACTGGGACCCCACTGACATCCAGTGTCACTCTGTGCTGATTTCTTGGCAACATCCACCCTTCATTCTCCACCTCAGCTCCCAAGCACAGTGTACTTGGCCTGTGCCATGAGGCAGGAGGTTTCCCTGGACGTCCATCACAGCTTCTCATCTCAGAGATGTCGTTTCACCCCCAGGGCAATCACAGGCTGTGGCTGGGAAAAGCTCATCCCTTAATCTCATCCCAGCCTAAGTAACCACCCCACTCTGCTGCTCAGTTAACCAATGCCCAGATCAAATGTCTTTTCAGCTCAGGAAAGAGAAGGGTTCAAAGGCTGGTTATTCAACTGGAGTGACAATGCTGCTGAGCCCAGACAAAATGGACTTGCTACTCCCTAGAAACCTTGGGATGACATTTCTCTCTGGTGCATCTATGTAGAGAGAAAGGGCTCAGATGCTGTGCTGCTTTTCCCCAACACTTCCCACCTAGACCCGGCAGGATGGAAGCTGGAGGGTTCACTGTCTCATAAAGCTGCCTGTCTCCAGCCAGCTGGGGTGTGGGAGTAGACAGGGAAGAGATGCATCGAGGGAAAAGGAGGCAGTCAGTCAGTCAATCATTCCTTTTTTCAGGCAAGGGGTTAGTTACGTTACAGTTTGGTTTCGGCTCTGTTTGCATTTGCACTTTGGGAGGTGGGGTGGGGTTAAAAAGAAACAAAACCAGAACTGAAAATGCTGGAGGGAGTCTCTGAAGTTCCAAACCTTGTATGCCACCCTATGAGGGCACTTCTTTCCTAAGCCCAGGGGTGGAGCAATTACACGTAACAAATTGTACATATCCTTATAATGAATCCGGCAACTGGAAAGAAAACATCAGATGTTATGACAACAAAAACACCAAGAGGAATCCGTTTTTCCCCAGGCAAACAGGAGAGGTTGGAAGGGTGAATCACACTGAAAAGCAAGGTTAGTCTGACAGCAACTGGGCTCGCAGTGAAGCAGGGTCTTTAACACAGAGAGAGAGAGAGAGAACTTCCAACTGCTCAACAAAATCTGTATCCTTAGATTTTCTTCCGTGAAGACTTCAGGGCCATGGACAACGCTTTCCAACTGGTGCAGCTCGTTACCTTTATCACAGAATCATAGGATGGCTTGAGTTGGGAGGGACCTTAAAGATCATCCAGTTCCAACCCCCCTGCCATGGGCAGGGACACCTCCCACTAGACTAAGTTGTTCAGAGCCTCATCCAGCCTGGTCTTAACACTTCCAGAGATGAAGCATCTACAGCTTCTCTGAGCAACCCATTCCAGTGTCTCACCACCCTCACAGTAAAGAACTTCTTCCTAATGTCTAATCTAAATCTACCCTGCTCTAGTTTAAAACTACTAATGTGGTACTTGCCTGAGCATCTGCCTACAGACAGCCCCTGCCCACCACCCAGGTGGTGCAGCAGCCCAACAAAACCAGAGCCTGCAGCACACAAATGGCCTATTTAATGGGTTATGACTGGGATTCAAATTAACTGGTTCAGAAGAGCTCAGGAACCTTTTCCTTCCACTGGTACCACCTACATAACCCCAGCAGGGCTGTACTCTGCTTCATGGGCAATAAGCAATTTGCAGCAAGTCCAGAAACTGCCAACTCGAGAGACACCTTGGCCATTGGCACTGGAAAAATCCAGCCTTCATTACCTGTAGGTGAAATCAGATGCCTCAAGGTAGTTTTATGGTCAGGCTATTAACTCCCAACAATATTTTCAGCTAATTTAACAGCAGGGTTAGATTTCTTAATCTTTTGTAAGTAACCAAATCATGTACAAAAAGAGCTGTACTGAACTTCAAAATGACCTCCAAAGAAAAATGAGATGATTTGGCTTCACAATGCTTATTTTTGGTATGTTATATAAAGAAGGCTGGAATATTTTGGAATACCTCCCTCGACTTTACTGCTTTTTTGGATGTGAAAAATTAAGGTCTATTCAAAACCATCACAATCAACTCAAAACGATTAATTCAGGAACAGATCAAATGGAACTGTACAAGTCTTGGCTGCAGGCCTAATCGTGGTTATAAAAAGTATATTGGTCTAACTGAGTCAAGAAGTTTGCCAAAATTTTAGAACAGTTTTGTAAAATCAGAAAATAGGTATGAGCAGTTCCCTGAGCTCTCTCAGAGTTCATGGAAGGCTTGAAAGCCAGCAGATGGATTGCATCGGGAGGTCACGGCAGCAAATGATAACAGGTTAAGACAAACAGGGCTCCTTTCCCAGTTTGTTTAAATCTATCCATGGGGGTTTATTTATTTACATCATAGAATCATAGATTGGTTTGGGTTGGAAGGGACTTTAAAGATCATCTTGTTCTAACCCCACTGCCATAGGCAGGGACACCTCCCACTTGACCAGGTTGCACAGAGCCTCAGCCAAAGCTCCTTTATCTCAGATAACAAAAAGCTCTCCCTTGAGAGCACCTGCATCTCCTCCTGACCCTTGGAAGGTACTGCCAGTAGCTCTTGAGAGCCACTAATGGAAATGGGATGGCAAGACCAACATTTCCAGTATCTCTAAGGGTCATGCACTGGGAAGGGGGGATATAAGAGAGAAAAAGCACTCACTTTATAGATCTTGGACAAATAAAAACTCATAGAAATCCTATTTTCTTTTCTCAGTTCATCCTTAAATTCAATATTTTCACTCCTTTCCTGAGGAACCTCCAGCCCCAGACCAAAACCCAAAACCTGTGTGCCCCCATTTCTCTCGCTCTCTCTTTTTCTGTGAGCCCAAAACTTCTACCACCCCCAAATCCAACAGTTTCCCCATACTTACCCCAACTGAGCGTGACACACTCCTACAACAACAGCTGCTAGCTGCTTCTTTTTTTTTTTTACTTCTTTTTGGATGCTTTTCCCCAGAAAAGTTTACAGAAAGTTGGATTTTGTAACAAAAACAAAGGTGATGCTGGAAATAGGTATGTAAATACACACATATTAAGCCCATGCTTAAAATATTATCTATATAATGGAAATATAAAAACACTTGGACTTTTTACCCATGCAGCATCTTTCATCAGAGGTCTCAAGCTACAGTAAGTGGGCAAACACTGTAATTCCCTTTTCCTTGGGACAATCAAAGAAGATATTGTGAGAAAGACCATCGATTAGTGACAGATGGAAGAAGGAACCATCTCACCAGCATCTAAGCACAGGATAGTGCTGACTGGGAGTTTTATTTCTTGTAAATTTTTCTAGAGGGATTATTTATCAACCTACCTAATTATTTATCAACCTACATGTGTCTATACTGGGAGCTAATAAGAGATGGCTGACGTGGAAAACAAAAAGTGGCTCAACATTTTCTTTCAGTGAGTTTGATTTCAAAACCAGAAGAAAACATCCTCTAAAGCCCTGTTTCTTCAGATCCAAACAGGGTGTTTGGATCTGGGTGCTGGGAGCTGTACCTTAAAAGACAAGTTAAAAAGCTCAGCCCATGGGCAGCTATTGTGAAATACCATGTCCAGAGCTTCTCAGAAGTTCAGCCCAAATAAATGATCAAAAGATCCGTTCTGTGAATTGATTTCAGATTACTTTTAAATGTTAGTCCCACTTACAGACACATAAGTGATTTCAGTGGAACTAATCACACAGGGAAAACCCAGAACGTGCATGTGTTTTAGGATCAAGCCCCGAGCATCGCGTCTCGCCTGTCCCTTGGTTTGTACTGGTGCCCCCAGTCACTCTGCCAACAACAACAACAGATTCACACCAGTGCAAAATGGGAACAAGGTTAAAGAGAAAAACAGAATTAGGACCTCAATACATGGCAAATTCTGTATGAACAACTCTGGCAGTGAGAAGGTCTGACCCCTGAGTGACTCACACAACATAACCTCTGTGCTCAGAGTTAATAGAGCAAGCAAATCTTTCTGTAAACTTAATGCTTGTGCCTCTTATGGGCAGAAAGTTCCTGAACACACAGACATTCAAAAAGCACATGGATACTAATTTTTTCCCTTGCAGGTGTGTTACTCCTCCCACAGATGCTAACCAGAGCCAAGACTATTTTTTAAGGAGAGAACAGGCACTCCCAACTTTTTCATCTCATTGAGATGTTCTGTTGGTAAGAAATAGGAATGGATTTGAAAAACGAGGGGAAAAAAAAAAAAAAAAAGGCAAAAAAAAAAGCCATTTACTGCCTGCCAAATACCCACAAAGGACTTGTCTGTGTTACTGAGCACGTGGTCATGAAAATCTGCTTGGAGATTACAAGCTGCTGGTGTGTGTGCAGTGTATACACAGGCTCGTAGTATGGATGGCTTTGAACTCATTAAAAATCACACGTGGTTCAGGGAAATGCAGTCATTTTGGAAGAAGTTTACATTTAAAGTTAGCCTAAATCAATTGAAATGAGATTTTAAAGCAGTTTAATTGCATCTTAGCAGGGAGTTTGAGGTGCTGATTATACAAACACTTCCTGCATCTGTCTCTGCTGAAAGGAAACAAAAAAAGATTGGAAAGGCTGGAGGAGCTGGAGGCAGCTTCATTACAAATGCAGAGAAGAGTCACTGCAGAGTAACTCACGGGGAGGAAAATAGGTGTAAATTTAGTAGGGCTTTCAATAAAAAGAAGGATCCCAACAAGCAAACTCCCAAGCTAAGGAAATCACTGTGACCTGTTATCTCAGGGCATCTAGAAATAAAAATAACACAGTCACCAGGACTGTTCTGCAGGAGCTTTCTATGGACATTGGAGAAAAGCAACATATTAAAGTCAATCTTGCTCTAGAAGTGTTCACTGGTCAAAGGTGTCCCCTCATTTTTTAAGAATTCCTCAAAATTCTCCAGCAGTGGCTCTTGGGTCTGCCCAGCACAGACTCTGCCTCTGCCATGGTGCTTAAGCCCAAATATGCAGCTCTCCCTGTGAGTGTCTTCAGAAAAGAAAAACAAAGAGATAAAACCATAAAACCAAACACCTCACCATCCAGCTGTGAGAAAACCATTTCTTCCTTTCACACTCTCATCTGCCAGGACCTTTTATCAGAGGCTTACTGAGAAATGAAATCCTTCCAAAGATTGGCTTATTCTATTTTCTTATTTTTTCACGCCTTACATTTCAACTGCAAGTCCAAAAGCTGAAGTATTATTAAGAAGAACAATATTCCTTCCTACATTTTGATGTCATTAGAAGGAGCTTTCCAAGATGAAAACATGGGGTTTGATGAGAAATTCTGTTTAAAAATCACGTCAACCCTTATGTTGAGAAACATCACATCAGTCCCTGCTGCTTCAGAGGTGGGTGAAAGCAAATCACAGAATCCTAGAATCATAAAATCCTTTTGGTTGGGAGAGACCTTTAAGATCATGGAGTCCAACCATTAACCCAGCACTGCCACCGAACCAGCACCCCATCTCCACAGCTTTGAAACCCCTCCAGGGATCACAGGGACTCCACCACTGCCCTGGGCAGCCTGGACCAGCTCTTGAGAACTCCTGGGGGGAAGAAATTGTTCCTCAGGTCCAACCTAAACCTCTCTTAGTGCAACTTGAGGCCATTTCCTCTTGTCCTGTCAATGATGAAAACATCATCATTGAAGCCTGCAACACTTGACTCTGATACAAAGCAGTGGGGTCCATCATCTCTTTTTAAGGGAGAGATGGAACTTTGAAAAGTTGGGGTTTTTTTATGTGTGGCCTCAAGTCTCTGCACAATAGTTGTGAAACCATTAAGGTGGTTCTCAACTAGGAGAGAAATTCTGCACAAATGAGGTATAACAAGGCCCAGCCTTTCAAGTTGCCGCGAGTGTTGCCAATGGCAAGAGATTCATCAATTTTTTTATCTCCAAACTGGGATGCAGAAACTAAAGGCAATCAAAGCTTCTTTTGGAAATGCTAACCAGCTTTTCTACTCGGCCATTTAGCCAAGATCATTTGAATTTACCCTATTAATTTTTGGCTGGGGGGGAGGGTGCATTTTGCTCTCTCAATTTGTTGATTTATGTCTATCTTGTGTCTGTTTGAAGGAAGTGCCCTTGTAATGACATCAGGGTTGTTCATCCCCAGCACACAGAGAATTGAAATTGGAGCATTTATCACCAATGTTACCTCAAGCTTTGGAGTATTTTTTTCCTTCAGGAGCTGTACTCACACTAAACCAGGCTGACTGTGTCTATAGGTACAGTGTTTATACACAACACATATCCTTTTCTCCACATCTAACAGTGTACATACCAGGCAGCCGGGTCATATTCAGCCCAGACACGAACAAACTCATCCAGATGATGAGGCCCGAGGATGGAGGAGTCTCTTGTCAGGTATTCAAAATTGTCCATAATCACAGCCACAAACAGGTTTAACATCTGCAGAGGGGAAGCAATGATGCAGTTAGAGAAGAAAGGGAGGAGAAAAAGGGAGGAGAAAAAGGGAGGAGAAAAAGGGAGGAGAAAAAGGGAGGAGAAAAAGGGAAGAGAAAAAGGGAAGAGAAAAAAGAAAGCAGAAGAGGGAAAGGAAAAGGAGGAAAAGAAGGAAAAGGAAAGCAGGAAAACAAGCTGTAAGTGGAGCAGGTATAACCCCTTAGCAGGATGTGTGGTTTCTACAAAGAACACCTGCACCCCAGAGAATAAACTCCATCAACTCAGCCCTGGGGCCCCTGCTGCCACCCCCTGCTCCCCTGCATGCCCCAAGCTCTGCAGTACATGGCAGGTTTGCCACGGCTTTTGACCACATGCCCATCACTGGTGATGCCCATGGCATGAGCCACCCCAGAGCCCCCCTGGCTCAGCACCTCTCCCTCGCCCCTTCTTCCCCCTACACCAGCACAAACCAGTCCAAAGACTGCAGCAGCTGCTTCACCAACCAGATGATGTTAACTTCAGCACTTTCATATCAAGGCACATCAGGACAAGAACAGCGAGAAGAAAAACCATTCTTCAGCCTGAATGTCCTATTTTAGACCCATAATAATTCAAACCTTCAAAGATCCCCAGAAAGACGAGGAGCAGGACACACAAAAAGCTCCTGGCTCTAATGGTTGCTAACACAGAGCCCAGCAAATGCTTCTAGCACATAAAGATTCTCCTCTTATTAAAGCCAGCGGAAGAGTAACGAGGATTTAAATGGGAAAAGATCAAGCTGAAGCCAGCAGAATGGAAGAGCAGGAGGCTGGGTGGAAACAGCTGCTCCTGTGCTGGATAAAGACCTGGCTGGCACAAGGCCCCTTTCTACCTTTGTTGGGTCTTTCGTAGGGAGGCTGAGCTGGTGCTGAGAGTGCTGCTCCTCTGCACCCCGCTGAGCCAGGAGGATCTCTGGTGAAGCAGCCTGTGAGTCCTCACACGGGGCTAAGTGGAATTAACCTGACTATGGCCAACCTTGCCTGGTCTGCTGGTTGTTAAAAGAAAATCAGGCAATGGAGTCTGGGGGATGAGCAATTTTCCTGTGCAATCTGGAGGGAGGAGGTGTCCTTGGCTCTTGCTGGGACACAAAAGACACCAGTACAGGCAAGAGGAGTCCGTATGCATCCCCATATCACCACCAATCAGGGACTTCCCAGACCCTTAGTCCATCTACATTTCAGAACCCACCCCGACAGGAAGTGGGAAGCAGAACTCAGCCCCCAGTTGTATCAGTGTTCTACACCAGGCCACCGAGGGGGGTCATACAACACCCAAGGGTCTTCTTCAGGCCAAGCCTTAGAGCACAGAGCTGAGCACACACCAGCCCCATGAGTGCCTGGGCTGCAAAGAAGGCTTCTGCTTCTGCAGTAACGTGTGTGGAGTCACTCCCAAGGCTGAGCATTGGGGCATGTTGGCCTGAATGTACCACTGCATAGAAACATCAAACAGTTTAGGTGGGAAAGGACCAGTAAAGATCATCTAGTTCCAAACCCCCTGCAGGGAGCAGGGACATCTGCAACTAGAGCAGGGTGCTCAGAGCCCTGGCCAACCTCCCCTGCAATGGT
>JANHGN010011424.1:0-58976 GCA_024605025.1 Megaceryle maxima
TTTCTCTTCCCCTTTGGGGAGGGAGGGGGGTTAACAGAGAGTGTCTGTTAGGTCTAAGGGGCTGCCCTGACCCTAAACCGTGACACATTCAAATTTGATCAAGCCTGCAAAGGCCTCCTGAAAATATAGGAAAACTCAGTTTTTCAGGTGCCAGCAAAACATTATTTATGGCCCCACAAGAGTTGTGACAACTTAATTACGGACATAAACAGTATCTCCTATAGAAACCAGCTTGCACCCAGTACAGATAGTCTGAAAGACCAGAGCTAAAGCTGAATAGTAACTTCTAGGTCAGACATTTCTAGGTCTTGATTTTGTGGCCTAAATAACATTTTTCAGATGTAAGAGTTTTTATATGATAATTAATGATGAAGGAATTACTATCTTTATTGCTCTCAGTATGTTGCTTCAGGAGAGATTTTCAGAACTCAGCCTCTGAAGATGAAGTGTATTTTTTGTTTTGTAGTTTCTTTCATGCAAACTATGTCCCCAAAATGTCAGAGTTAACTGAACTGTCACAGAGTCAACTGAGCTGTAGAGATCATAAAGGGAAAGAGAAATAAGGAGGCATAGGCAATGGAGGAAAAAAACCAACCCCTATCTTCACTTGAGTTAGAAAGGAAATAAAAAGACCACACAGTGACAGAGGTGCCTATTCTATCAACCTCTTTAAATAATTATGTTTTACTAGGTATTGACCCCTAATGTTGTAAGATAATGGCATGTAAGTGGGACCATAACAGCCTAGGGAGAGACAAGAGGGTGAAAGTTGGGAAAATAGAAATCCTGACAGTGCAGCACTGAGCCACACTATCGGTGTCTGCTGATCTCCAGACAGTACAATTATATCAGTACCTGATGTTTTCAGCCCCACTTTGTTATTTCACACAGAGCGCCCTATTACTATCATAGTACTGATATATTGCTTGCTACTACCTTGTATTCACAGCTGTGGAGTAGCATTAAAAAAACCCCACAAGCAAAAACGTAAGACAAGTCAAACTACCAACAACTCAAATAAAAAGCTCCTCCACCCCCCAGTACCTCAGACAAAAAGAAAAAAGAAAAAAGTCAATAAAAGCCACCATCAGGATTTTGAAGGAAGGCCTAGCACATACTGGTTTAGAAATACATGTGCTGGGATAAAGAACTCAGATAAAATACATGTGCATATGCAAAAGTCAACACTTCAGAAATATAACAGAAATTGATGTTTGGGAGATATCAGACCACAACTCTTCAATTCTGCAGAAACATACAAGAAAGATGCAAGGGGAAGCATAATCACAGTCAAGTACGCTCACCAGCTCCTTCACAGAAGGGTTGCAAACACACTTGCAAAACAGCCATTGCTTGAACCTCCCACATGTAAAGGGACTACTCCAGATAGACACCCCAGGCAAAGGTCTTCCAAGATGAACGCATTATAGTCCCTGTGATAAATTCAGGTAATTTTTTCCCAAAGGGAAATTATCTTGTTATTCTGGACAAAGTTTTTCATCAAAAAATGAGAAATTGTGAATATCAGCCATGGTCCTTAAAAGGCTATGTATGTATGGCTAATTACAATCAATCCCATTGAAACCGTCTCAGTGGACCCCATAGAAGGGTTTCTAAAATTTGAATTTCTGGCTACACACAACAGTCACTAGAGAAGCAAAAGTATCTGTGCATAGTTAAAACTGTGGGTTTGCGCTTGCTTGAGCAACAACCTGGAATGGTTCATCTGTGACTTTTGATGTGATTGGAACAGCTTAGTATGTGAAATGTGTATTTCTTTAGACATTTTGATAGGGTGTATACTGGTGTGTCACTGGCTTGTAAGGGTGACAATCTTACAGTTGTTTTCAATAGCTTCCTCATATTCCCAAGGTAGTGGTGAGGAGTGGATTGGATTCTGAGGAATCAAATACTTCATGTTAAAAAAAGAAGACAAGAGAGACATACACATTTAAAAAAATGTGTTATCAGCTTCCTGACAATGTCTGTATTTGTTGTTTACTTTTAAAGGTAAGCAGCACAGTCTAAACATTCCCAGGCTTGGTTTGCTCATCTCACTCCACTCCAGTGAGAAAGATCTTACCATATCAGAAAGAAAAACAGCTGCCCCTCCCTCTGCATGATTCTGCTTGTACACAAAGAGGAAGAGACATACTTCCAACCTATGTTGTCAGTGTCCTTTCTAACATTAAATTCCCAGCTTCAACAAAGGTCTACAGAGTAAAATACACAGCTAGTCAATACGATAGTCTGTTGATTTGGTATCAGGAGACCAATTTGTATTCTGAGCCTCACAATCACCTCTAAGTCTTCAGCCTTTTAGGAACATTTTGAGGAAAACTCAGCAAAGTTTTGAAAGTCCCAGTCACACCCGAAGCATTATTAGAGATGGACTGTGTTCAAAGGGAACCATAACAGGAAGACATGTCATATGTATCTACTTGCCACGAATATAAATTTATGTAGTAAATACCCAAAGTCAGAAATACTGAGGATTCAGGTGCAGCCAGTCATCTTCCAAGGAGACAGGAGTAAGAGTAGCACCAGTTTTGCATTGCAATCCATAGGGGTGTACACTGAGACCAAGAGAACCTGGTCTCTCTCTCTGTTCATGACACTGGGGCTCTAACAGAATCCCAGTGAAGGCAGCTTCACAAAGTTATAATATAGTCATTTAAATGGTCTGAAATAATCGTTTCCAAACTTCAATCTAGAGGAAATTATTTTCCTGTATGAGACATTCCCATGTCACTTCTCCACCCAAACAGTGTCATTATGGGAGTTTGCATTATCAAAGAGTTCCTTGGCTTCAGCCACTAAGTTGTCCTATCATTCTACTAGTGGGCCTTTTTTCTTCTTTTTTAATCTACCTTAGTCTTAAAACAATTAAAGCAAAACAAATTAAAAAAACCCAACCCTAATAGTTTCATTTAATTTCTACGTTTCTCTCTTTTTTTTTTTTTTTAAAATATCAAGTACAGGAGATCTCTTCCAACAGGCTAAAGAGACACTGTTAGAGGAAGGCATTACAATGGCTTAGTTATACGTTGCAAAGTTCTGCGCACAAGAGAAATATGGTTTCTGGGATTCTTCTGACACAGACAGATTCCCAGTCAAACAGCAAAGAAAAGACAGCATTGGTAACTTTGAAAAAGAGGATCAAGGAAGAGTAGGAGGTCAGGAATGAACAGGTTTGGTTCATTTACAGCAGATGAAAGATTTACAACAGTAGGGCCTGTGTGAACACCTGGAAGAATATATTTGGGTTGAACTTTAATCTATCTGTTGATACCATTTCAACTTCTACTTTACACCACTATGTTTTATGACTTCACCAGTTCAGCCTCTTCCTGCACCCACCAAGGTGGTATTCACTGAGTACATCAGTAAAAAATTGAAGGCTGGCCTCATCCAATTATCTGATGACTGCCTTGTGGTATACACAATGCTGCAGGTTCGCTGTGGAGATTGTCAGCACTCAGTGTGTATGGAGTTTCCATGGGGATTTCTGGCTTCCAGGTTCAGCTGAAGTGAACCCTCCCCGATAAAGAGGTTGCAGAACTGAGGTATACTTCAATTTTAGCACAAACATAAATAAGGCAAAAGAAGAATTCTTAAGATGCTTTACCAGATGAAAGCCTGTTCTAACAGGTACTAAACTCAGGAGATTAGGGCCAATTCCCACTTCATCAGCAGACGTTGTATGTGACCTCCTACATTGCTATTTCCCAGCTGAAAACCAAAAAAATTTCATGTTTCAAAATGATGAGAGGAAAGAATCCATCAAGGACCGTGAAATACTCAGCTATCATGGTGATGGGAAACTTACAAGCACATAGTGAGATTTCATTTTAAAAACTGACATCTGCTTCTGTAGCATTCATAGTCCTTGCTCTTTTAGACTCATCCCATTTATACCTTATGATTAATATCAGTAATTTAGTAATTTATTACTGCCTACATTATTACAGGAGCAACCAAAAAAACAATTAAGTAACTCAAATAGATGTTTATTGGCTGCAATTTTACACTGAGATGGGAGTATTTGGGCCATAGGAGTCTCATGTGTTTAGAAACATTTTTCCCCTGGGTGGACCTTTCGTTGCTTTACTATATAATAATTAAAATTAAATTGCATTTGGAAAAACAAAACACTGGACATTCTGTGATGCATTTCTCTTGGTCTGGATTTGTTTTGCTTATTCACTCAGTAATTTGTGAAACTCAGTAATTTGCAGTGTGTATCCCAGTCACTAATGCAAATTATTCTCCTACTGTATTTTCATGTAATTGCCTTTTGAAATTAATTAAAATTAATTTCTTAAAAATAATTTGTTACGGGATGATATTTTCCTTAAGAGGGTTTAATTTCTTAAGAGTTCTACTAGGATTGAGATTAAGAGGCATATTTAAGGGAGGCATTCTTATACATTCACCTTGGATATTTATGCTTCATCTGTTCAGAAGCAGTATGTGCTACATGCTGGGCCACACTTAAATTGCTTGTCTGGGATAAAACAGGTTCATATTTGGCTGCCCTGTGAACTAGAAGATTAGCCAGCATACATGGGGTGACATAACCATATCACTTTACTTTCTAGGGAATAAGCATTCAGGGATGGCCAGAGTACCACACTAAAATCTCAGAGAAATCTGTGTATCATGGACAGTTACGTGGACTTCCCCCCTGTTTCTCATATGTTAATATATTTATTGTTTGAGGTGTGAAATGTTTTTCTTCCTCCATTTGGAAAACAAAGCCATATTATGACGAGATAAATTTTCTAGTAGAGATGAACACTGAACTTGGATCCTCAGCTATACTCACCTCACCAGCACATCGCCTTTTGTGCAGCTCCCACACCAGTGACATTTAGAGCACCCGTGACAGTCCACAGCTATGTAGTAAAGAAAGCTCAACAGTGTAAGTGACCAATCTCAGAATCAGAGGGAATAGAAAAGCAGCTCCATATCACTAAAAATATTCTCTGAGCTTTGGTGAGGCTCTAGCTAAAGCTCAGGTTGTGGGGCTTTCCTCCTGCTGACAGTAACACTTCTATTAGAATGAGAAAAAATACTGTGTGTCAAAATCCGATATCTTTGCACAGAGGTTTAAGCTTTCTTTTTTTTTTTTTTTAGGACACTGCTGACTGTTAGCTACATACGTGCTTAGGAGAGAGACCTGAGTGCAACCTTTTACTTAGGTGACTCCAGTCACACTAAAATTTCTGCCATTAAAGGCAATAAACTAGATTTTTGGAAGGTGACACTGACTAAAAGGTAAAAAATAATAATGGAAATTTGCTTTGTACAGTGATTCCTTTCAAAGTGATGTGCCTTGGGCTGTTTAAACCACTGAATATCAGTATTTTCCTTCCTTTCAAATCTAACTTTATATAGACTCACTAGATTATATATATAAATACCCAGTAGGTATTTATCTCTTCATGCACTTTGTTGCATGAAAGTCTCAATGAGAATTTGAGTACCATAAGTCATTTTTATATAGCTTATTTAAATTAGCACATTTGTGTATGTGTACACACAGCGTAATACCTTACACATAGAGTAGTGGCCTAATACTAAGGCTTTTGCATATGATCAAAAGAAAAATCATCCCCATTTTATGTACCAGCACAACTGGATGATTCTGCACAATTGAAAACCAAGGCAAAAGAAGTCAGATACAAACATCCACAGATATGCCCCATATTCATGTGACTGCTGATCAAAAGCAGTAGCTCATTTAGTTTATTTACTAAGCACAGGGAATGCACTCTTGAGTGTATGTAACAGGGAAGAAAGGGAGACTGCTTGCAAGAATATTCGCTTTAGGAGACAACAGGCAGCAGCTGAGACACAAAGCAAATGGAGTAAGTGCACCACAATGTGCATTGTGTGCGCCTAGCAAGGCTGAAGCAGCTGCAAAAGCCATTTGGAATGAAAGCTAGGAGAAAGAGTAAAAAAGCAGTAGTTCTTATATCCTAACTAACCACTCTTCCTTTTGTCCTTCCTCCCCTACAAGATGGGGGTAAAAAAAGGAGTTTGCATTTGTCAGCACTTAGCAGAAAGCCTCCTTGGGAGGACAACAAATAAATGATTAGTTTTCAGAACATTCTTTCTGAATTTTTTGTTTCCTAATAAAATACAAAGCCTTGTAAGGAGTAAATACATGGCAAGTTTTGTTTCACAGAGATTCTATTTCTAGTCCACGCTCTTTCCTTAGTAGGTTTTCTCATGGATGGCAAAAAAGTGGTGGAAAAAACCCATTTGTGGTTGTGGAGTTATAAAGAGATTTGAGCACTGAGATGGAAAGCTTATACACTTAAACCTAATACAGAAGGTGCAGAAAACTCCCTGGTTCTGAGCTTTTAAGGCAGTTTTAATGCCATTAGACTGACTGGAATATAACATGACAGACTGGATATCCAGGAAGAGCAACATACTAAAGAAGCGTAACAAAGGCAGCTACAGTGTACCAACTAAAGGCCAGAGCTATGTTTTCAGATGAGGATTTAAAAAAAAAAGTTTGAAAAGGAACACTGGTAACATTACTTTGAGGGGAGAATACCATATTTACAGAGCCCTCTAGAGATTCACTGAGATTATTCTGCTGACTATATTGAAGAACCACTTCAGTTTAGTTTTCTACTTTGGCAGCATATTTTTGGCTATTAGCAGTTCTCCAAGGATAATTATTCTCTAAGCAGCAAAGAAATTTCCTTTTTTCCTCACTAACACAATTTCCTCACTAACAGCAATTGTCCAGAAAGTAGGAGCTCAAAGCACTATCAAACTGGATGCTTGAAAGCTGGGAACCACCAGACAAAACCACAGCTTGTGTAGGAGGACAACTGCATTACTCTGTTACATTTCCATGATGCATTGCTTTCCAGCAGTCCAGTTATCTCTTTCTTACTGCCAATCCAGAGAACATCTCTATGTCACCTACAGCTCCATCAGTAAATGAAACATTCCTGGGAATGTTCATACAAATGCTTCATTTTATCACATAGATGCAGCCATAGTATCTAAAAAAACAACCACCACCACCAAACAAACAAACAAACAAAAAAACCACACACCCCCAACACACCAACCAAACAAACAAAAAACCACAAAAACAACAACCCAACCAAAACCAAAAAACTCAAAACAGAACACTATTGCCCCACTGCTTTATGAAGCATATGGCATCTGACAAATGAATGAGCTAATCTAGGTATAAAGCTTACTGATGCCCCTGGACGTTTTCAATTCAGTTATTAATATCATTTGCAGTAACTGCTCTGGGAAGTGCTTTCCACCCCCCTTTTGTACTTTTGATAGTGGGTGACTGCACCCTTATCACAGGTAGGACACTACAGAAGCTAAATAAGTTACAGATTCTAGAAGCCGATGTAACTCTCTCTTGCTAAAGGTATACACCCTCATTTTCACATGCAACCAGGTAGAGCTGGATAAGGAAAACTGGAAGGCAATGTAACAAAAGGGGCATTTGTAGTTCCTTCCCTGAATTCTGTGGGGTTTATTCTAGTTCATCTTCTATCACAAAATTTTCACCAGTTTCTGGTTCCTCCTTCTTACTCCAGGGCAAGTAAAGGTCTTTCGGGAAGAAGGTGCCAAATCACACACTTTTTTCCCTTGGTCACACATTCAGGGCTGGGGAAGCTCAGGCAGAATTGAAATAACTCTTGCAGAGCAATTAAGTTATCATTAAGCAGGCTGATGGGCAACCTCATTGCTCTCTAGTTTACTGAGGAGATGTGGAGAGAGAGGTGCTGATCTCTTCTCCCTGGGATCCAATGATAGGATATGCACAAATGGTTCAAAGCTGTATCAGGAGAGATTGACACTGAGCAAAGACATACGGTTGATGCCTCAAGCCTGCCAGTGTTTAAGAGGCATTTGAACAATGCCATTAATAACATGCTTTGATGTTTGACCAGTCCCTGAATTGGTCAGGCAGTTGGACTGGATGATCATTTAGGTCCCTTCCAACTGAAGTATTTTATTCTATTCTTCTGAGTGATTATTGGAACAGTTATATTCCACAAGCCAAGAATTTACTCATATACAGAGGCAATGAATCAACCCTAGAGCATCTCCACTGACTTTTGTGGAGTTATTCCCAAATGAAACCTGTGTAAATGAGTAATGAACCAATGACCTGATAAAACTTGAGGGTATGCCAAAGAAGTAGTAATGAAGATGACAGATGAATCAGGCAGAACAAACTGAGTTACTCAATGTCCTGGGTCCATTCAAACAAAATACCCTTACTGCAGCGAAATCAATGAAGAAACATCTGGGGAGAAGAGATATAGGCTGTATCAGCATTGTATCTTGGGAGCTGCATCCTAGAATGCAGTGACTTGAAGAAAATTTTGTGAGTTATATTGGATAAGCCACAGTGAATGCCACACTGGAGTGAGAAATGCTAGTACATTTCTTATACACTAGATGCTACAGCATGGAGACTGCATTATAAGGAAATTATTTACCTCTGTTACATTCATGATGCTGATACTAGAAAACTGCATATATGATATGTATGTCACAGGCATGTAAACAATAAGCAGAAACAGGAGGAAAATATTGGCATGCTGTTAAACAGAAGTGAATTGGTCAGCAACAGTGCTAAGAAAGCAGAGATTCTCAACACTTTTTTCACTTCTGTCTTTACCAGCACCGTTGGACCTCAGGCCTTGGGAACAAAAATCCAGGGCAATGCAAACAGACCCACAGTCAGTGAAGGAAGAGTCAGTATATGAACTATTACAGGAGCCTGACCCCTACAAATAAATAGGCCCAGCTGTTATCTAGTGGAGGGTGTTAAGAGAGCTGGCTGACATCATTGTGACGCCACTCTCCATTATCTTTGAGAAGAGATAGAGATCAGGGATATCCCAGAAGACCAGAACAAGGCTAATGTCACTCTCATCTACCAGAAGGGATTAAAGGAGGAGACAGGAAATTATAAGCCTATCAGTTTTACTTCAGTCCCTGGGAAAGTTATGGAATGAAACCTCCTAGGGGCTATCACAAGTCAAATGAAGCACACAATTGGAAAAGCCAGCACAGATACACTAAGGGAAAATTGTACTTGACAAACCTGATTGCTTTCTATGAAAAAGTAACCTGCTTGGTTGATGCAAGGCGAGCAGTGGACATTCTCCATATGATTTTCTCCAAGGATTTTGATGTGTTTCCCCACAGCCTCCTCCTAGAGAAGCTGATGCACAATGGTCTAGATAAATGGTTTGTGCAGTGGGTGGGGAACTGGTTGACAAACCACTGGCTGGTGGTGGCAAATAGTGCCTTTTCAAACTGGCAACCTCTCACAAGTGGGATGCCCCACAGATCAATATTGAACCCAATGCTGATTATTATATTCATAAGTGATCTGGATGATATGATCACATGTACTCTGATGAAGTTTGCTGACAATACCAAACTGAGTGGCAAAGTGGACACTTCAGAGGGGAAAGCCACCCTACAGGAAGACTTGGATAGGTTGGAAGAGTGGGCTAACAAGAACCTTATGAAATTCAACAGGGACAAGTCTTGATTGGGAAAACATAGTCCAGAAGTGCAGCATTGTCTTGCATCTACCTCACTGAAGAGTACATCTGTGGGAATGGACCTGGGGGTCCTGGTGGACAGTGAGTTGCATGTGATTGAATATGAGTGTGCTGCAGTGGCACAAAAGCCATGATGAGGCTGGTTTGCATCAACAAGGGCATCAAAAACAGAGATAAAGAAGTCATTATACCACTCTGCTTGGTGGTTGTAAGTCACACCTGGAATACTGTGTTCAGTTTTGGTCCCCTCTCTACAAAAAGATGTAGATAGGCTGGAGAGGGTATAGAAAGAGGCCACAAATATGATCAAAGAACTTGGAATAATCAAAGAACTGAGGGAATTTGGTTTGTTCAGCTTTGAGAAAAGAAGGCTTAGGGGAGGAGACCTTATCACCACATTCCATTATTTAAAGGGTGGCTATAGAGAAGATGGAGACTTCCCTTTTACAATGTGTCACATGGAACAGACAAGGGATGATGGGTGGAAGTTAATCCTGTGGCGATTCTAATTGGATACAAGAGGAAAACTTTCCACAAGAAAAGTCAGCTATTGGAATAATCTCCTCAGGCAAGTGGTCTATTCCTCAAAATTGGACACTTAAGATTCAGCTGGACAGAGTGATGGACCATCTTATCTAGACTGCACTTTTGCCAAGAAAGGTTGGATCAGATGATCCTTGAGGTCTCTTCCAACCTGACATTCTATGATTCTATGATTTTTAATACACATATATTATAAACACTGTAAAGGAGATAGGGAAATGCCAAAAAAATACTTCAAGAATAGAATTAATATTTTACAGTAGCAGACTTACAAAGTTCAGTCTGTTTACATTATCAGAAGAAAAGATTGACAGCTGACTTAATGGCAGCATATAAATATCTTCCTGGGAAGAAAATACAAGACACTAAAAAAGCATCTTTATTATTAAAGTGAGGAAAGACATAGAAGCAATATTTGGAAAGAGAAACCAGACAAACCGAGAAGAAAAGAAAAATATTTTACTTGTATTCTTGTATTTTAGTCAGCTTTAAACCTCAGCTTAGTACAAGAGCAATGAGGTTAAAATTAATAGATGGTAAGAGATGGTATTCCAGCACAGAGGATAAAATCGTTCCTTCTGACCTGAAACACCGGATTCAAAGCCTGTTCCCTTCTCCACGAGGAGCATCCCTAACTGCCTCTGTATTTGTATGTCTTGAATACAGATTTCACATATCCTTTATGAAAAACTAAAGAATGAAAAATTATTGACACATTTGCACTCTTGCTTAACATGTCTGGAAAGAGGGAGGGATGAGCCAGCAGCCACTCCTTACTCTTTTGGAAATCATGCTCTTGTTCAATAACCAAAAGGAAGAGGGGGGTGGGGGAAAAAAAAAAAAATAAAAGAGAGAGAGAGAACACCAGTAGAGGAAATACTAAGACAGCTTTAATGATAGTTAATAGATATTTCAGTGGCTTCTATGTACTTTGTAAACATACTGTTTCCAAGCTCTCTGTTAAACAGAACAAAACCAAATGTTGTAGCTAGTCCTATTTTAGTGGCTTGAACAAGTGATAACAAAACCAACAGTTTTTCTTTTCCCTTCCAGAAAGCAGCAATGTCAGCTAGAATTAGTGGCATGTTGAAAATAAAGTGAAGCCCTGAACGGCTGAGATCACTGTTGACATTTGCCACACCGCTGTACTTCTAGGCTTCTTTCCCTGCAATTGCTGTACAAAACTTGCTACTTTTGTGCTGCGATTTAAAAACAGGAGTGGGGCAAGTTAAAGTGAGCTAGTAGTTCAGTACCCTGTTCTTCTGCCTTCATTCTTATGATTACCTTTCCAGAATGACAGTATGTGTTTTACTTGAAACACTTGACCATTTTCATATGTCCTCATTGTAAACTTTTCATGGAACTACTTTTCTCTTTTTTTTTTTCCTATTCTCTTTGCTATTAACAGTACACCCCACAGGTGGTAAACTATTTTAAATGTGTGAACAACGTCTTTTGGGACATTTAAGACAAGGGGAACAAATAAATCTCAGTTCTAGGCAACTTGTACTGAGAATACAGAATATAGTTGAGAAACAAAGCCACCCTAAGCAATTCAGAGAATAATTTTCTAGCAGACAGATTTTGTTTCTAGCATGACCATATACTGTATACAGTCTTATGGATGGGGCCAGATTCAGCCACTCATGCTACAGAGAAGTTTTATAGATCTCAGTAGGAACTACTTATTGCACTATCTGATAGCACTGAGGCAAAACCAGTCCCATAACAAGTGGATGTGTTTCTAGAAAAATGCAGTAGCATTAGTAAGCTTTGCAAAATAAAAATGAGGGTTTGAATGCAGAGTTGGGTACAACTATATATGAAAGAAATTCAGAAAACCAGAGAGAGAAAGGCTTCATGACAGATAGAGTATAAAAGTTAGAAAGATAAAAGTACATATATAGACAAGGGAAGCTGTATAAGGCACTGTAGGGAAAAGAGCATTACCTTAAATTTCTTGAAGAAGGATGGCCCGGATGAGGACCTCTGAATAACATATTCAAAACAGCAGTCTGAGGTTATTTGAGCTTTTGCACTTCTGATAGACAAAGATAAGATAAGACTTCAGTTGGAAAGAATTAGAGTAATAAAATATAAACCTATGCTGGAGACTGAAGAAGACTTTTGAGAAAGGAAATCAGAATGAAAACTTTATCATTAGATTTCATATTAAGAGACAAGAGAGCAACACCCAATGTGCCTTTAAGAGAGCTTAAAAGATCATGATGGGCAGAAAGCTAATTTGCATCAGTGCAGGAAAAAGTGAACCAGAGTAATGATCTTAAATGAGAACATGCAAAAGTTATTTGCATCAGGACTATGGAAAAGGCTGTCCAGATTCAACACATACACAAACAGATAGGACCATGGACAATTTCAATGAAAGGACAGTTTTAAAAATTCAGGTTACCAGAAGGTGCACCTAGGTTGCGATTTCCTTAAATGATAAGCTCCTGTTATCTCCCATTAAACATCTTTTGAAATGAACTATCTTGTAATACATTTCATAAGTGACAAAGTATTCATTTAAGCATATGCCAGTAGAACTGAGGAATTCAAATAGAAAGATAGTATAGAGAAGGACTCAACAGCAAGGAAATAATTTATCAGTATAAAAGAACCATGGGAGAAAGGTGATGATGGCCAAAAAAAAAGGCCAAATCACAATAAAGACAATAGAAAGAATCAATAAAGATGATGCCTTAATCACCATTCAGGGAGAACAACTGGGGTTTTTACTGAAATGAGTAGAGAGACTATACACCAAGGACTATTAAAGATGAGCCCAGAGGAATAATAAAAAACAATGAAGACATCAAAACACTTTAAAATCAGTTTTTTCAATTAACTGTTCTTAATGGAAAATCAAGGCTTGCTTTAATTAATTTGGCTTTTTTCTGCTTTTGTGATGAAACTCAAGAACAAAATAATGAATCTTTTCAGCTTTCATATATTATTTTCCTGCAACTTTATTTTCAAGGGTGAAGTGGGAATGGAAGAAGGAGGAATACTGCATTTTCAAACAAAAACTGTTATGTTGATTTTTGAAACTAGAGTACTTGGTTACTTTTTGAGCTATGCAAATCAAAAACTGTATCAAATGATTAAAGTTGAAGACACAAGCAGGGTGGCATTAAAGACAGAAAAGCACATTTGGAAATTACCAGACTTAGAAAGTAAAATCAAAAACTTAATTTCTTGGAGGTTAGAGCATAATAATGAACAATTACAGCGTTAATTTAATAAGCAAAATGCAGAATGTATCTTTTCATCCTTTTAAGTCCAGTGGTTCTCTAAAATCAGCAAAAATACAGTGAAATCAGCTCTCATGCTAGTAGATCTTGACATATCAGGGTTTTAAGAAGGTAAGGCAGGGAAAACTGTGTCCTGACTGGCATGTTTTTTCTTGATAGCCAATATCAGCTTAAGAAATAACAGATTAAGAAAGGCTGTTTTGCATACACCAGGCCTGGATCTAGGATACATGCCTATTACCTCTGTTATCCAAATGGATCTTTGTTTTTGAGAGGGTCTGGGCCGTAAGTGTGAAATAAATGAGAAAAGCATACAAGGTTTAGAGACAGGAAACTCCACGGAGACAAATGGAAAGGTAATTACACAGAAGAACAAAGGGATTTATGTAAATGTATCTGAGTATGTTAGGTGAACTTTTCAGTGACTGCATCTCCCCATGAAGGGGAGTTTAACTTCTGAAGACTCTCTCTCCCGAACACTCTTTTTAATCTTGGGGGGAATTTTTTCCCCAGAGATTTCTGGCTTTAATTGTGCAGATCTTAGACCTTAAGGGTGTGGTTTTCCATTAATTATGATATACAATGCTGATATAAGGTCAGAACTTAATTTCAGTTCTTTGACTACTTCTAAAAGGCAGCGGGAGAGGGGAGAAGATGAATACTTTATGTCTTCTGAAAAACCAACAACAATTACTTTAAATAAAAAGACCTCCTCTCTCCTGCAGTAACAAAAATGTAGTGTACCAAAATAGATGGCACAATTTGTGACTGTGTGAATTTTTTATGAAGATATATTTCCACATTTGCTTCTCCCAGATCATGTGAGTTACAAGCATGGTTTCTGATAAGTATCCTATTTTTGTGGCTCTGACTGCATACTGCTAATTCCAGTTTGAAATAATCTATCCTTACGTGGCTTATGCATGTTTGTGTCCAACAAACCCACCAGTACAAAAGAATATTTAATCTAACTGATCCAGTTTTGACAGCCACAGAATGCAGTATTATATATGAACATGTAATTGGTGCATTTCTCTACCTCTCCCCAACCTAGAAAAAATGTTTCTGGGCTTCTGGCCTGCTTCTATAGCAAGCATTATTGAGAAAAGGCAACAGAGTTGTGCCAGTCACAGTTAATAAAAATTTTCCTCTGAAAGTCTTTCATGCTAGGAAAGTAGGTTTTTCAAAAAAGCACTTCTGTATGTGAAACAACTTGCTTTCTTCATAATCAGAACTTGGATTTTAAAGTACACTAGAAAACCAGAAAGCTTGCAGCTTAGCAACAAACAATTATTTTAATTCTGGAGTACTGTCATTGTATCTTAGGGTACATGAAGACAATTTACTTTGTTTCTGTTCATTCTTACAAATCTGATTCTGTGGTTAAACTATGTGACTACGATGAGGAGTCTCCAAAATGGACACCAAATCGCAACTTGGGTACTGCAGTCAAACGTGGGACACCTGGCTATTAAAAACCACAAGGCAGATGAACTAAATGAAGGGGAAGGTGTATCTTCTGAAAAGTAAAAACTAAACCAACAAACAACAACAAAAAGAAACCAACCCACAACAACAAATCTGCACAGAAGATTGGAAACATGGAAGAAACAAATAAACACTCTTAAAACTATCTCTAGTGATGGGTACCAAAAGATAGTCTTTTTCTCTCCACCAGAAAATCAGTGCAAAAATAATAATGTCCACAAATACATTCTCTGCCAGAGTGACATTTCATCATCTGCAGTACCAGCCCCTTAGGTCCTTCTAGAAAACCCAGTGCTTTTGTACATATCACGACATTACTCTCTCTCATACATTCTCCCTCCTTCTCACACTTTCCTAATCAAAATATCACCATTATTGGATCGCTTTCTGCTTCTGTGCATCATACAGGATGTAGGCAGCACAATTACCCGTTCAAAATGGTATAGCACAACTTCCAGTGAAAAATTGAAGCAACAGGAGGATGGATGAGGAAGAGTCAGAGAGGAAATTGCACCCAGCAAGTTTTGGCCATGACTGATGTGTAAAAACCTCTGCTTAACGCACACACATGGCACTGTCTGGCAAGTGGTGCAGTGCTTGATGGTTGACATTTTATCACTGTAAACCATGCAAGGGCCACCTGACAACTCTGGAAGTAGGAACTAGCCAGCACTGTTCTTGGCTGAGGTGGATGCTGTCTGTGAATAACTAAGGATGGACACAGGCACAAGTACCAAGACTGAGCGTGCCTGAAAGACCACTGATTCATCACACAATTGGGTAAGCTGAGAAGGGCTCATACCTTAAGACTAGTTTGCCACAGGGTTCACCTGCCAGTGCAAAAGCAAATCCAGAATACTACACCTTAACATTGTCAGAAAAGAGGAGGAAAGGTCAACTTCCAGCTAGTGAGATTAGTGTGCTCAGCCCACTAAGCAAGATGATTTAGATGCCACGTTTGGGCTTTGGCATTGTATCAAAGGCATACTTCATGTGAGCAAACTCAAGCACAGGAACATGGTGTGACAGAGTACCTGCGGTTTCTGGGACATGTATTGGCCCACTGCGTCAGCTTTGTTCAGGGTGCTTATGAGAAGGGAGCCACTGTGAGAGGGGGGTTGCCCACAACAGTTTCTGGAAAGGCTTACAGGGACAGGGGTTACTGCACACATCCTGGGTTAGGTGCTCTCCTGACTGTCTCTGTATCAAGGGCTGGTCTGGGCTTGATGGGTGGGCTGTTTGGCTTTGAAGATAACATTGGAAACACTATGACAGGACCAAGTAGAGAAAAGGTGCACAGCAGCATGTTCAGTATTCACAGGCAAAATCACACCCCATATAAATGGCCATAAGACATGTAACAAGCTGCAGTTAAAAGCATTTCTTGGTAGTTCCAACAAAGAGACAGGGCATGTACCTCAACTGTTCTCTCTCCCCTGCACTAGGAAAGCTAATGCCCCCTTCAATGCCTCTCTGATAACAAACCCTACCATATAGCACATAACTACATATGGATGCAGACACTGCCAAACTGGGGGCTGTTTGTACTCCTTTCGGTCAAGATCATTATTTCAGCCTTTCCCTAACTGATTTTGCAATCTTGGCTACCTTAGTGATCACCTCTAAAAGTAAAAAAACAAGATACAACTCCTCTGTCCCATGCCAATACACACCACAAATGCCCTTCCCTTTAGTTTCCAGTTCCTCCATAACTCAAGGCATAGGCTAGTTACTGACTATAGACAAACTTCTGTTCCTTTAATTCAATAGGATAACAGAATATGAATTAATATTTACAAATTTCAGTTGACAAATCTGGCTTGTTTTTCCTGGATTTGTCTTCCACTGGGAAAACCCTTTTAAATCTGTAATGATGTTTGAAATTTTTCCATATTTCTGATAAAAATAGCCTTCCATGAACAAGTGGGATTCATCATAACCAGACATATTATTAGCTTTTATAATTTCTTACAGAAACACCCCATTGGCTTATTGGAGCTCTTACAGTATCATTTTCTGAATCCAAATATTGCTGGTGTGCAGAAATGGCTGATTTTTTTTTTTATTTTCTTCTAATAGGGCAGCCTATCGGGTATTTTATATAGTCTAATTGCAAGTAAGATCATACACAAGAGATTAAAGACTATGTTCAAACTGAGGTGACAGATAACCTTCAGGACCACTATGGTTTATGAAGGGATTAGGGGGAAAAAAACTGCAAAGTGAACTTTTGAATCAAATATTTTGAGCTAGATTTATGAAAAAGGAATCCAGCTCATTCTAAACGCCATCTGTTTTCTGAGTGTACTTGCATATTTTCAATTGCTTTATTCCACAAACTGCTATTTACTTCCCTGAAATGTCCCTTGGTGTGAACATAACATCTCATAATAAGCTGCTTCCATTTTTGGGCTACTGTTTGTGGGCCGTGTAGTGGTATTAGGATTACCAAACTTCTCCAGAATCTGAACAAAGCAAACAAAACAATTAGTGAAACTTTAAAAAGTAGTGAAAAATATACTCCACTCTGTGAAAGAAACATTAAAAGGGAAATTACAAAAATAACAATAATTTAGACATTATGTCTCATCATGTGTACTCCCAACTTCATATTTTTCCCCCATGCCTACAGTTCCTATTTGTTGATAATTACAAAGAACTGGCACAGCATGTGTTCTGATATGAATGCTAACATTAAAAGTTTCCTACCCAAAACAGTACTTTATTTCCTAACTTTATTTTCTTTTTCTCTTCCCTTTTAAGATTTCATTATTGATTCAAACTGAGATATCAAAAATTTCATATAGAGGCACCACTTAAAGCTTCAAACAGTAATCTGAGTTAGATTATACTGTGGAAAGCAGAGATTCATCTGCTTCTATAAAACATAGCATGGCTAGTATGCTCCCCTAAATTCTAGCATTTATGTATGTCCTCCTGCATATCTGTCATTGTGTGCCAGCACCATTGTTTGTGTTGCAGAGAATGCCAGAGAGATGGAGAAGGAGCTGCTTGCACAGTACAAACTAAAAATTATGTCCTACATTAGCCCACTTCCACATAGATACTATTCCCATTTCTGGCCCACCAACCATAACACAGAAACATTTTGCAGACAGCATTGTATTTTTCTCTGCCTGACAGCTTCAGTTTTAACATTTTTATTCACTAGGGTAGTGGGCAATGGAGAAGGTCCTACAGACAGCCTGTTGCCTGTGAACCATGAGTCAGGAATATGGAGATGTACATTTTGAGACCCTTATTCGGAAAAAGGAACTCTTTCAGAAAGTCCCATTCAAGCTAACTGAGGTAACTATTACTGTGGGAGCATCTTCATGTTCTTGTACAGAATTTGCTTGTTACTGAGTTAATGGTTATCTGCTTTTGTCAAAACTACAACAGTCTAAGAGTAGTCATAAGACCTGAAACAATTCCTGTGCGAGACAGTTTTCACAGTGAAAGCTCTTGCCAAGCAACAGAATGATAGAAAGCATCCTGTCCTCATGAGCAAATGTACATTAATGCAAACATGTAATGTGGGAATTTTTTTTTGCATATAGAACATAACTACTGAGGTATAGCATAGTCAGTTGGAACATACTGCAAATGAACGATGATGAGGCCAGCAGATAAGATATTTTTATGCTGTTATATAATCATCTTGATCAAGTTACATTAACACATTGGTGATGTTTTGGGCTCAGTGCTATTGGCAGGAAAAGCACTTAAATTACCTGGACGCTTATCCTCTCCAGTTACATTAACCCATTCGCTGCTCCTTTAGAAGTTAATGTATGAACTTAGATTTCCTTTCCTTTTGCGTATGTGTGTATCATTACACAAAAGGTCTTTTGAAAGGCAAGTTACTTAATTTTTTTGTGGTGTCCACTCATGTCCCTTTGCTTGATAGCTTTTCTTCAACTGAATACTTTATGTTGCACTAGCATCTGTTGGAGCTTGGATCCAATACAGCAAGGACAGTGAAGGTCAATTAAACCAACAGTAGAAATCTTTCAGATTTTGCTATTGAGTAACAAAGATACTGAGAATTTCCGTATATATTGACACCATCCCACCTCCTTCAAAAATGAGACCTCACTGCCCCTATTCACATAACACATGCTTCTAAGCATAGAGCAATGTTGCCTTCAACACAGAACAACTTGGTCCTAAACACCTCCTGAAATCCTCATGGAAGCAGATATCCAAAAAGCTCCTCTGAGATCAATTAGACACTGACATTTTAGACTCCTGGGAGAATGGGAGCTTGCCTGTAGCTTGTCTATTCCAGAACTTGGGGATGCAGTGGAAATACACTATTTTTTAGTCATTCTGTTTTGGTGTTGTTCTTCCAACTTTTGAGTAGTACAGAGTTTTTCAGCTTTGTCACTGCTTTCCAAGAAGGACCCTACCAATCCTTCACCAGAGGGCAATCAGAATCACTCTTGGCCTGAGAGATGAGATTTCTGAAAGAGCTTTCAGCGTTGGTATTGCTCTGTTCCCTCTGAATTTAATACGACTTTTCCTTTCAAAGGATATGGGCACAGAGTCAGAATAATGTTGAAAAATCTCATTCTTCGTGTCACCCCTCTTACATTAGTCTTTGAGTCAGACCTTACCTTGAGTATACTGGAATAGTTTCATTGATTTAAAGGAAGCTACACTGATTTATACAGCCAAGGACCTGTCTGCCTCTATTTAAAAAGCAGTTCTTCGACCCTTTAGTGAATACAGGAGCCTTAAAATGAGAGTTCAGAGACCAATTGTCCAAACAAAATACAATTATTTCAAAGTAATGAAACATTGCCTTCACCCCTCAGGAATCTGCTCAGACTAAGTCTGATGCAGACCTGCACATCATGCATAATTCTGAGAATTTCCATATATACTGCACCTTACAGAGAAACCCAGGCTGGCTTTCAATGTGTAAAGCCAGCTCTGAAAAGCTTTGTATCCACATCAGTGTAGGACTCACAGTATGGCTTGTTAGTATGCTGAAACAGCTGCTTTCACTCAGAACAAGGTAGTCCAGGCACACTGGCTACATGGCACTGTGCTGTGCAATACAGACATAGCCTTGATGGCAACACCAAGAAATTCAGTTACTCAGAACTCTCTCTCTACTATCTCTTTGACTCTTAGGTGAAGACCAGAAAGCTGCCTACCTTTGTTACCTATACGTAGGTGTCAACGCTTTTCAAATACACTTATCATCACTGCTCAACAGTAGTGTTGCCCTTGCAACGTGGGGCCAACAGCAACTGGTAAAACACTTGTATTAACTTCTCTCCTTCAGAAAAAAAAAAAATCTGAGCATTGAAACCATTCGCCAGAAACCCTGTGTTCAGAGTGAATAACAACTGCAATTCTCACTACCTTCTCTCCTCTCTTACCCAGAGGGAATCAAAGAAAAAGAAAACTGATGGGTTGATCTGTAAGGGTGCTTGGCAGAACAAGAAACTCAGATGGGATCTCCTTAATACTAAAGCTAACACCCTTTTCCCTAGGATGTTATTCCTGTCTCTGTAGAGCTAGCGGGAAACATCTGAAAAAACCAGCACATTATGCACTGCTCTCTAAAATGGTTCTGTGTTCTTGTCATTTGGTATATCTTTCTTCATGAATATCAGTCTCTCCTCATCTAACCAGCCCTGAAGCTCTCTCTGATTAGATTGTCATAACTGAGCCTTGACTCTCTGTTTTGCCTTTGAAGATAAGACAGTGTGGTCTTATTGCAGTATCTATTTAGATTTCCTAATGTGCTGAGCCAGGGGCTGGTCTACATTTCCTTTTCCTCCCTCCCCCACTTTGTTATTATTTTGTTTATATGAAAATGTTTGAAGACTGATCTATTTACCCAGTGAAGTCTGTGGAATGACCCATTGACTTGACTAGAAACTGGATCCAGTTTCAGAAACAATCTAATTTAATTTAATATAAATTTAATTTAACCTATTTTCAATTACCTAAGTATCAGGACTAGAGGTACTGCAAGTCAGTTCACACCATGTAATAATATAGGTTGTTTCAGAGACTTCACCCCCTCCCACCAAGCTAGCATCATTGAGTTAACTATGACACTGGGAGCAAAGTACTCATGTCTGAATAGCACTGCCCTCAGCCTAATGATTCCCCCAAGAGGCAAGGCTCATTAGCTTGTGCACTGTGCCATCATAATGTGCCATTATCTGGAATACTTCCATGCCTTTGAAGTAGTCTATAAAACAAGAAATGCCCTGTGGAGCTAATGGACATGAGTCATTTCCCCCACTAGAAATCAGGGTATCAGTCAATCCCTTTGTTAATCCCTTTGTTAAAGGTGGGGGATCCCCTGCAGAGCTGGTCCGTTATCTCTGGTCATTACAGCAGCAAAGCAGCCAAACATTCTTGTAGTAAAACCACTTCTCTGAATGCCAGTATTTGCCTGATGTATTCTTCTACATCACAACAGATCATTCTGATGCGGACAAATCATCTCCCTCTCTACGCAATAAGTTCACACATTAGGATGATCTATTTCCCTGTACGCGACACTGGTGAGACTGCATCTCAAGGACTAGGTTCAGTTTTGGGCCCCTCACTACAAGAAGGACACTGAGTCACTAGAGAGTGTCCAAAGAAGGGCAACAAAGATGCTGAAGGGCCTAGAGAACATGTCTTATGAGAAGCAGCTGAGAGAGTTGCAGTTGTTTACTCTGGAAAAAGACAACTCACGGGAGACCTTCTCACTCTCTGCAACTACTTGAAAGAAGAGAGATAGGGATCCATCTGTTCTCCCAAGTAACAGATGACAGAACAAGAGGAAATGGCTTTAAGTTACGTCCAGGGAAGTTTAGATTGGTTACAAGGAAGAATTTCTTTACCAAACAAATCATCAGGCACCGGAATGGCTTGCCAAGGGAAATAGTGGAGTCCCTATCATTGGAGGTATTTAAAAGTCATGCAGGTGTAATGATGAGGGATATAGTTTAGTCAAGGTATTCTCAGTATTACATTAATGATTGAACTAGGTGGTATTAAAGGTCTTATTCAGCCTAGGAAATTCTGTGATTTTTAAGGTATCATTTATATGTTTGTACTTATGCATACATGTATAGCAATAAATGCTTTCATATGAAATAAATGGAGGCAATTAAAAAATAGCCTTGTTTTGTGGATAAGTTAAAAGAGCAGGGACTTTTAACCATTTTTTCTTGAGGTTTCCTCTCTTCTTTCCAACAAAATAGCTAACTTTCACAATGAAAAACTGAAATTTCTTGGCATTTAGAAGATTAAAGTTATTCAACATTAGTTAATTTCACTGATGTAACATCTTAAATATAGGGTTGACCTGTGGTACATGAATAGTCCACACTGTGGACTCTTTCCAAATTAGGCATCCTCATTTCCTTACCCCATAGCCAGCCATTAGTTTGTCACTAGGACAATAATTTATTTAATATCTAGAGTTTGCTTTTAATCCATAATTTTGCTCAGACATTTGTGAGCAATGCAGAAAGGAACAAGGAAGAATGCCCATAGTCTCTTCAAAATCAGCCTAATTCACTGCTCTCAAAAGCTTTTAGAAATTCATCATTTGTCACTCCTGTAGAGATATTAGGATGATCATTTATAATCTACATCACCTGAGAAGCTGAACATATGGAATTTGTCAACATTTACTGACTGCCTGTGCTGCTGATTGCATAGTTGATCCAATCCAAACACATCTTCATTCCTTTGGTTGGCTGGCCCTGTTCCTTTCAAGGATGACTGGATATTATCTCAGCAGCCCCAGTTCTCCCTTTTCAGTGGCAACTTCTCATGTTTCAGACTGCAATGACTGCAGAATTCAGTTTAGAAATTATCTAGTTACCCCTCCAGTCACTGTGTACCCTCAACATCTTTATCCATACCTCTCCCCTCAGCTTCCACAAGACCTCCTGCTTTATCTTGTTTTGCATGTTTCAGTGTTTAACTCTACCAAATCACATATTTTGTTGTTGAGTTCTAATGCAAGATGCCTTTTCTATTATGTACAGAAAGCTGTACCTTAAAATCTTCCAAATTTAACTTCCCTTGTACAAGTTCACTAGCTCATCTTTTCTCAGACAAAGATATTTGCCATGTTTCCCTGTTCTGCTCATCTAAGAAAACAAAGAGAACTGCAAAGAAGGTCTGTATTGCTTCCCCACACACACGCTTTCACCCCACTCTGACATTTTCCTATTTTCAAATTCTCCATGTTTTGCCTGTTATTTATATTGCTACCAACACAGGGAATCCCAGAATCATAGTGTTTTGAGTTGGAAAGGACCTTTAAAGGTCATCTAGTCCAACCCCCTGCAGGAAGCAGGGGGTTCCGCAACTAGAGCGGGTTGCTCAGAGCCCTGTCCAACCTGACCTTGAAGGTTTCCAGGGACAAGGTATCAAATACCTCTCTGGACAACCTGTGTCTGTGTTTCACCGCCCTCACTGTAAAAGATTTCTTCCTTGTGTCTAGTCTAGATTGAAGCTTGAAGCTATAGGACTATTAACAGTTCTGAATTCAGCTTTGTATATTCAGGGAGACTGTAAACAAACTTCTCATTTTTATTTGGGTGGACTTTGGTGATTTGGGTGATGCATACTCTGTATTTACCAACTGCTTATTTTTTTGAAAGTTTAGTTGAGTTCCTAAACAGACACTTTTTATCAAGCAGGAATCCTATTCAGGGATTACATTTTTTTTTTGAATGCAATATAGATCAGCAGACATATGAAAATTGTGAATGTTTGTTTAGCATCAATTAGAATTTAGTATCATTGCCTAGCTTTTAGAAGTATTTAAAAAAAATCACATACATATTCACAAATATATACACTCAATGTTATCTAATGCTCCACTTCATCATCTGTTGGAGCAGGTGAAGAGGAGTACTACAAAGATGGTCAGAGGGCTGAAGCACCTCTCCTATGAGTACAGACAGAGTGAGGGTTGTTCAGCCTGGAGAAGAGAAGGTTCTGGGAAGACCTTGTGTCTTAAGGTGCTACTGCTCCTAGCTTTTCATTCAAACTTCTTCCAAGGAATCTCTTCATTTTCAGCCTGTAACTGGTAGTAATTAACACTACCCTGTTCATTATTTGCCTTTAAGACAGCCTCTCTACAGGAGAGAAAGAGTTTGAATTTGGATGCCAAACTAGGAAGTGGAGGGACTGAAATTCAGGCACATATCTTCATCTAGCAAATCTTCCAGAGACACAAAAATCTGTCAGGAATGCGTTGTGCAGGAGAAAAACTGGAGTAAAATTCAATAAAGACCTCATCGGCAAAACCTCAGACTGGTTTTCCTTACAAACTAGAGGGCAACACTGCAGGTTTTCCCCAGACAGCCAAGGTGCTTTTAGCCTGTACTCACAGGCACACCTCAAGTAATTTTTATCATTTCTTCCTTTCTTATTTGCAAGAGTTTTCTACATCTGTTTGTTTACACAGTAAAAGTGCCATGGCTTAGGGTCAGGGCAGCATCTCAGACCTGTAACAGATGCTGTCTGTTACACACCCCACCCCCTCCCCTCCCCCCCCGGGGAAGAGAAATGGAATAAGGGAGAGACATTGAGCAATTAGAAAAGGAAACTAGAACAGCTTTAATGAATATGGAAATTAAAAAATATATACAAATATATACAAAACCAGTATTGAACCCAACCCCCCCGATGGTAATTACATCACCACTGATGCTGTGGAGCAGACACCAGGGGAGTCCCAGACTGGGTCCCACAGCAGACAAGAGCTGGATTCTGGTACCAGATTCAGGAACACACCAATTGGGATCAAAGGCAGAACGGACAGAGTCCTCCTCAGATGCTCTGAGGAAGGAACCAAAAGAGGACCTGAGCCGAGCCGAGCCAAGCAAAGCTGGCAAAGCAGTCCAAGAGCAAAGAAAAGCCCAGGAGCCCCCAGAGAGAGCGAGCTATAGACCCTCCAGATTCCTCTGCTTTATACCTAATATAATGTATATGGGCTGGATACCTCATTGGTCAGTTTGGGGTCACCTGCCCTGTCCACTCCTCCCTGCAGGTGCGGCCTTTCACTTTCCTGCACCCCCCAATGTGGTACACAAGATCCAGCAGTGGCCTTGGTCTGCACACCAATCCTTGGCAGTGACTCTAACCATGGGGGGTCATCACTGCTGGCAGCAGACACTGTCTGTGCAAACAGGCTGCTGACTTCAGACAGTGCTGTTAGAAGAACTGAGCTGAACAGTAAAAATCACTGAACAGAACCAGCTCTGTTCTCACCCAAACCAGGACAATGACATAGCAGTCTCAAAAGCTAGCCCAGTGCAAGATGGCATGACAGACTAGATAGAGTTACTAACCAAGCTATTTAAATCTATTTGTTAGCAAAGTTTGTCAGTGAGGATGGAACAATGTTCTGATGTAGATTCTTTGTACCTAATCCTGTAGCTACTGAGAAAGAAAGGAGTTAGGAAGATGGCCATCAACCCAGTTAAAAATCAGGGAATTACAAAGACTTTTGATACAAAGAAAAAAATCAGCTTGAGAAGCGGGAAACATGAACATCTGTAACATGGGGGAAAAGATCCTGGAGTGGAAATAGAACCAGCCAAAATCTGGACTGGCACAGACAGAAGGGGCCCAAGCAGCACGGTCACCTCTGTCCAGGCCTTATAGAGCAGCATCCACACCCATCCCACACAGTGCGCAGCCAGCCAGTAGACTGACAGTACTGGGTACAACATGTAAGAAACCCACATCTCAGTGGGCATATATTAACTTGCAGGGTGCTTTCACGCTGGGTAGTTGTAGCAAGCAGCATGGATATGCATCTCCAGCAAGAAGCGTGTGCAAGTACATGAACCTGCACTCAGGGCAGGTGAGCTGTGTCCTTGCAAACCATTTGTACTGAGTGGGTAGGGTCAGATGGGAGAATGCGTATAACTATGCAGGGTGAGGGGAAAACTAAGTAAGGATTTTTTTTTAGGATTACTTCAGAAGGATGTTTAGAAATTTATAGATGTTTATTAATATTTTGAAAGTGTCTATTATTGTGCTTTATTTTTTGTGCTGATGCTGAATATGTAGTTCACTGATTGCCAGTTAATTACATGTCATCAATAAAACACTAAGTTACTTCAAGCATGATTTCATTTAAATTATGTGAACCAAATATTTCCTTTCCCTAAGACATGTCTGATCTTTAAAACTAAATAAAATTGGTTGTATTTTCAGTCAGCATATTTTAATCATATAGAGCAAGGGCTGAATGAGGCCACAGAAGATAATCCCTGCTTCTGTTAAACAACCTCTCCTTCTCCTTGATGTCAGATAGTCTCAGCAGAACTTTCCTGCAGAGCCTGTCACTCACAGTGGTTTGGCCACATCCTTCTTTACAATACCTGATAACCATCACACGCTGGCATGCTTTGCTATACCTTTTTTTTTCTGGAATCTCATACCGTTCAAAATGGATCAACACAGCCAGAATCCAAAATAAACTTTTGAAGATAGTATCAGCTGAGCAACAAAAAAATATTCCATATATTTGTCATAGCTCATTTTTTCAAGATTGTATTCATTTCACATATTGATAGACAACATGTCTTGTCTTGATTTCCTGTAAGAATGCTGGGGGCAGAGGAGGGGCTATAATAACCAGGAAGGAATGTCATAGAAGAATACTTGACCTGCAGACACCTAAGGTAAGATTCCTTCAGAACCAGATCTAACTAGACCATGTCTATATATGGTCTTGTTAGTGTGGCAAATAATCCATTTACCCATGGTATGGAGAAAATCTCATCCTTGTCCTTAAGAGTGCTCTAAAGAGTTAAAGAAAGATTTTGGTGACAAGAAACTGAAGTAGAGAGAAATTAAGTGGCTACACTTAGACAACAGATCTGTGGCACAGAGCTGAAAGCAGTTCTTCTAAATTCCAGGCTAGCATCCTAAACAATGAACTGCTCTTTCCCTAGGAAAGGAGAGCTCTGAACAGTAAAGCAAAAAGCCTGTGGGATTTAGCAGGACATGCGTTTGCTGGAACTTGTGGCTTTCAGTGTCCACTGTGTTTTAACCACCTCACAACAAATGTAATGTGAAGATACAAATCAGCTAGGGGAAGAAATGAAACAGCCTTGCTATTTCATATTACACCTTCTCTGCAGAAGGGTGAGCACAGATTTACCAGAAGGGCCCAAGGGACTCTGCTGTTGCAACACATCATGAGGGATGTTGAGACACGTGCCACAGCTACACCCCTGTGCTTGTGCAGTCCCCTAGGTGACAATATGCAGTGACAGAGGAGGACACCGGCACAGGAAGCCATCTGTTCAGATGGCTTATAATTCACATACACCAAAGAGGAAACATCCTGACAAAGGCTTTTTCCCCCCCCCTGAAGTCCATTGCTGAGCCCAAGAGCAGAAGCCAGGAACAACTGGATAAGAGGCTGACTTTTGGCCACAGTAAGAAATTATTCATGTGTATTTTAACCCATAAGTGAAAAGATGAAAGAGAAAACAGTAGGAAGATTACAGGGCAAGCCAGAAAGATATAGAAAGGAGAATAAATAACAGCAGAGGAAGAGCATGAGTCAGGGGACATAGGAGGGAAACACAGGAACAGAGTCCTGAGAGCTTTGGTGGATCTGGAAAGAAATTCAGAGAGATGGGAAAAGAAAAACAAAACCCTGCTGAATAAGAAAGAAGGAATGAAATTAGAAGAAGGAATGACACAACAACAAAAAAAAGGGAAAAATAAGAAAGCGCACACACCCAAAAAAACACACAAAAAAAAGGAAAAGAAAAATTTTCAAAGAAAGCAACAGCAGCACAGAAATACATGTTCACCAAAACAGCCATTAAACTAATGGGAAGTGGGTTTAATTTTACTCCCTTTCCTGTATGGCACACTACTTTAAAATGACAGCTCATGTTACTATCTAGTACACACATTTTAAAAATATCTATATAATAATTTTATTCCATTTCCATATTTTTATGAATTAATTATTCTTTCAATAAATACTGGATGGAAATAAGAAATGCTATTTGTGAGGGGGCAGGGGAGGGAACAAGCAAAATTCCCATGGAATTCAATTTTAAATTGTGTAAATCACACCAAGTAACTATTTCAGAATATCTGATTTGCAGGACATTAAATGACCCTAGTTTTCCAAGAATGCCTCCCACATATCCTCTAAAAATCAGATCATTATGAAATGTCCAGCTGGCATCCAAAAGCTGAGACATGTGAAGTTGGAAACCATGCCTGGAAATACCAAATCACCAAAGGTCATTTTTGTCACCCCTTATACCCTCCTCCCAGCCCACACACACTCCCAGCTGAGTCCCTGGACTTGAACATAAAACTCCCTGTGCTCAGAACAAAGTCCATCTCAAGAGTGGTGTCAGCTCCCTTTCTCTGATATGCTTGTTGAAAGTTATTAATCTAATGACTGTCTTCTGGCAGTATCAAATGTGGACAGACAGCTAGGGATGTCTGAAGTTTAATTATGTTTCTAAAGATGTAAATGCACCCAGAGGCTTAGGGAATAGGGACATGTTTCAATAAGTACTAACATAGGTAAAATAAACAAACAATATTTTGCTGGATGGAAGGGTGAGCAAACTTACATTAATTATCCTGTCCTTTTCATTATAACTGAAACATGATTCTGCATAAAGGAAGAAAAACACTATTCCTGAGGCTGTGATATCAAGGAAACAGTATTTTCTTTTCTCTGGAAGAGTTTCTATATGGTAGTAATAAATGCTGAGATTTCTTTTCCAAGGGCATGGACTTGTCACACCAAAAATTGCTTCCATTTTGTCCTCTTTGTTCAGCTATTAAAATAGACAGTGCTTCATTTTCCTTTAGAGATTCCCCAATATACTGATAGCACTCACCTCTCTTCTCGTCCCTCACCTCACTGACACACCCTTAAAGTTGCAGTTATCTCCCAGAAGCCAACCAGTTGCTAGAAAGAAATGAGGTTGTGATGCTACAATAGGGAAATATGTCTAAATGGATATGTGCCATCATACTCCTTGAGCTCTCTGTTTCTAACCCAGTTTGCAAAAGATCCCACTAATGAGTTCCTGAGCATTTAGCTTCTCTGGTACACAGTGCCTTTTTACCATGCAATGGTAATTTTTTACTGTTGTTCTTGTCACTTAGATCTCTACCTTTCTATACTTTAGAGTGAATTACTACACCACACTATCTTTGGAATATAAAACTTGAGCACAGTAAAAGCCATTCAGTTGCTTTCTACTGATCTGAGGGGGTTTTGGCTATTGCAACACTGACCAGTGGATCCCCATGTCTGTTAATAAATCAGAGCTTTGCTAACTTTCAGATTCGCCTGTAGTTCTAGTGAAGATTCAGGTTAGCTCATTTTAGGCTCCCCTGTTCATTTGTCTCTTAATGTAGCTTGCAGGTAATCATTTTACAACACAGGCACCTCAAAGTTGCAACCATACTACTAGAGACATTATAACTCTGAAAAAAGCATCTAAATATTCTATGGTGACAGCAATGCTTCCTTCCACTCTTTTTGGAGTACTGACAGAACAGATGCCTTTGACAATGGAAGCTGTTATGATCATTTTAGTCTAATTTAAGAAACATTTAATCCCTTTCCAATAGCTATATCAGACGTGTCTGTCTGCACAGACAACTCTGTCTGCAATGAGTTCCACAGCATTGAGCTTCATTCTAAACAATGCATGCCCAAATGCACTCCAAAAATAATGCATGGGACCAAGCAAGAACTGCCTTTTTCTTCTGCAGTTACTGCAACTGAAGGTGCATCATGCAAGTAAAAAAATACATGCAAGACTGAGTCCTGCTGCCCTTAGCATGATTCATTAACTTTCCAGTATCCTCACTGGTATCACAGAGGAAGTCAGAGGGGATGGGAAAGTTCTATTAAACACAGAAAATCTCAGATGATGCTTTTTCTGAATCTTTCAGCATAAGCAAGCCATATGGCTTGTGTTGTGGGAACCTCACTCTTGGCATAATTATCCACTAATTTAAAATGCATTCAATAGGCAGTAGGCACAGTGCTTTGTTTATTAAGTGGAACCTTCAGAAGCATGTCAGCAGCATTAACACAATGTTCTAATAAACAATTTTTGAAGCAGAATATTCACAAGGGAATTGTAGCCCATACCAATATTTTAAAGAGAGAAAATAATCTCATTTTGACAGCAAAATAAAAAATGCCCAATAAATGCTAATATGATGTTGTATAGCACAGTAGCACTACAAGATTTTTCTTTCTTCCTATGAGAAAGTAACTATTAATTTCACATTAATCTGGAAGAAAACAGAATTCCTATAAACTACTCTCAGATAACACCATCTAGCAAAACACTGAATTAGAGGGCTTTTACTACTCAATTTTTCCACAGAGGTGATACAGGAACTACATTTAGTCCTTTGAGTATACTACAAGAGTCACCCTGCAACACAGGAGTATTACAAGCAAACTGTGTTCACAAAGAAAATTATTCATTTCCCAGGCAGATGCACCTTTAACAGTTGCTACTAAATATAGTTTAATGATACTAGGAAGTCGCTCTCAGACCTCAGTAACAGAATTGTGAATTTACATTATAAACCTCATTGATGTCCAGAAAGAATTAGTGGGTTTCTTTCTTATCTCTTCTTTCCCCTTTCTCTTAGGCATTTATCTTATTTGTACATCTGAAGAGAAACTCCTTCTGGCCTTGCTCACATCTATGAAACTTGATCGTCAACACATATACAAAAATACAACTCAAAAGAACTAAGTTAGGCTTGCAATTGTATGATTAGCCTTATTAATGGCTTACTTAAATGTGTTAGCAACTTTTGAACATATTCTTGCACTCTTAGATAGAAAGTAGTATAAAAAAAATGACATACCCTACACTGCAAATAAATGCATGGATGCAAAGTAATCATGCTTGACCTCTGTAATGAAGGGATGATAAATCACCAGATTAAGAGCTTCATCCAGCAGGGGCAACCTCTTTCAGAATAAATGGTATTTATGTCTGTGCTAGCTCAATCCTCTTGAATAAATATGACCACATGGCTAAGCCTTTTAAGTGACTATCTATATGCAATGCTGACTGAAAGCCATCAGCCCACAACATGTTTCTCCAGATCTTACAAATTTGACTTCAAAAGCTTCAGAAAGATTAAAGAGTGCAATATTATTACTATACAGTAGTGGCAACATCAAGTCTTTGGTTGGACTACACAACTGTAAAGGTGCAAGGCAAGCAGCTAAGCTGATGTATAAAGTTGACAGGTATTAGTATGGCTCATGGCACCCTTCTCAGTAGCCGTATGGTTGACCTGAGATCATCAAACCTGTCCTGCAAACAGAAGGTCTGCATCAGAACAACCTATTGGGAATAGTCTTATCCCATATTAATTCCCTATGAACAGGTCTGGAAACTGAGATGTTAGCTGACTTAAGTGTCAATAATTGACTTCTACTGCCCAAGAATATTCTTTGAGTATCATTTTCTACACCAGTAAAAATAAACATGAAGCCTTGTAGTGCACCTCTATCCTGCATTTTTTTGTGCTAAAAGGCACTCACCTCCTCCTACCCCTTCTCCAAACAGTTGGCCACCAAACAACCAACTCCCACTTCCAACACACATGCATCTTTACTGAGGCAAAGGAGTGCCCTGATCATAACACTTGGGCACAGAGTCTTGCCTCCAGCCATGGGTGCTGATGATTCCACCTCCCATCACCAGAGAGTGCCTCCCTAAATCATCCTGCCAGCACTGACCTCTGATGATGGCATGTGAAAACAAGCAGTGAAATACAGAACTTTATAATGAAGAGATGCACATGTGAGCCAACTGTATCTAGGAGCTACAATTTAAGAAAAAATTACCTCTGAAGAGAGTTACAGAATTGAATATATAAAGCTGGTTTTCTTTACCCAGTATGCTGTTTCTATCAAAATCTTTATGCAGCTTTGGGCTAAGTAGGTCAAGACTTTCAGAAAAAGGCCAGAAGAGATACTTTTTCAATTTTTCACTAATGAAAGACAGGGAGGAAGTATTTGGGATGTTTGAGGTAACTGCTTTTTTTCCATATTGTTATCTTCCACTTTCCTAATTGTACTTAGAAGCATCTCTCCCTCTTACACTTAAAACCCATGTCACCTCAACATAAGCATAGATGTAGGTTATTGGAGGGTAAAATTGAAAGGAATGAACACATGTTTTTCTGTTTTTGGAAAAGTAAAACACAATTAATTACTAACACCAAGAGACATAAGCACCAAGCTTGGAGGGCATGTGAGCCTGTAGTGCTGAAAAGAGGAAAAGCATAAAAGCTTACTTCATCATCCCATCTCTCACAGGCCTTCCCTTTAACAACTTGGAAAATAAATGGAAATCCAATGTAATACTAACTAGTCACTTCCAGAGAGTGGTTGATCAGTTACAGCCGAAACAACATTTTCCTGATGTACAGTTTCAAAATGAAGTATCTTTATTTCCCAAAGCCATTTTTATTTTCCAGAAATGGTCAAACAATCTACTACAAGAAGATGGCAGCTCACTGGGGACAGAACAAGCTGAACAGAAATTAGAAGCTGTTCCTCTCTTGATGAAAAAGTAGGGAAATGAGGGATCCTCACCTGCAGGATTTTATCTCAGACAAGATTTTCTCTTAAAGGTAATGGCAAGTCTTTGTTTTGCATTAATACTAAAAAATATTGGAAAGTCTCAGAGGAAAACAAATCTCCCCATTCAACTTCTTATATAATCTGCATATGACATTTTACCTGCTGCTTCAGATAATTTTTGGTTTTACATGCTCCAGAGGGATGCATTCCTCTAACCAACAGCTGTCTATACAAGCCTTGCAAAGCTTTTTTTTCGTTTAGTAGAACATCTACCACAGTAAGTCATCTTTGAGTTTGTACCATGATTTCATGTGTCCATTTATCTTTTTTGTTGTGTTTAAGGCTGGTATATATGCACTGGAACTCTAGGACTGAAGTGTTTCAAGTCAGGTCCTGAAAAGTTCCTTGTGCTCTTTGCTTCAGACAGTTTCACTACCTATCAGCCTTTAAGGAAAACCCATCATTTTCACAGTATTTTATACAGACATGGCTGAAGATATAGTTAACTAGTGGATTTAGCAATTTTCAAAAAAATTAAGTACTTTATGACATGAGAACCCTTGCATAAAAGCAATTAAGATGATGTTTGGGGTTTTTGCCACTTTTGCTTTAAGTTTAATGTGCTGGACATTATATGGTGGAAGGCTTTTTCAAAACATTATCATGTAGTTTACTACAGAACTGATGCTGAATTCTCTTATATGGACATGCGGTCACATTGCTGTGAATTTCAGACAAATCAACTAACCATAGAAAAGACTTCTTTTTGTCCTGCACTGTCCACAGCATTGCTTTTTCTACTAGTTTTCTATGTACAGAATTATGTATTTTATGAATTTCTACCCTTTTCAGAGACCTAGCTTTAACCTGATATAAATCTTTGTAGCTTCATCTACTTCAGTTCTACTACTCACGTTTGTGTGGCAATGGCATCATAACCAGCAATACACGTTAATGTTGCTTTTAATGCATTATATCTAGATCATAAATGGGTCCAATAGGCTAGAGAGTAAACACATTCTGCAGTGTAACCATAAATAAACACTACCTGGTTTTGTAGTGTTTAGTGTAGCTCAGAATTGACATCTATTTTCAGGTCTTCCAAAGGGGTTCTAGAAGACTAATTACTTGTAGAGTATGGGTGATAAGGGGACTCTATATTCCATACCTTATTTTATTAAAGGGTATTTATGTACTTTCTAGTAAATAAAAGAAAAACCTCAAATTTGGTGTATTTTAAATTCATCCAAAAGATGAAAGTGAAAAGTCTGAAACATCATACTCAAAACAGAATTGATGTATTATTTTGTGTCTTCAGTCCTCTAAGTAATTCCAAAGTATACAAAATACTGATAATAAATTTTTTAAAATGAAACAACAAACAGAAAAAAACCCCAACAAAACACCACCAACCATCAACCCACAACAAAAATAACAGCCCACAAAGCAAATAAAAACAACCCAAAACAGAAATGCTAAGTACTACAATACTATAAAGATCAATGAAAAATTAATTATGGAAATAACTCTACAGTTAAGCATTTACCTCTCGGGGGAATCAGCTCCACTGGAAGATGCCCATCTCCGAACTTCTCCAGAAGTTCATTGTATGAACTGTTTCAGAATTTAGTGGTGACAGCAGTGTTTGCTGTTTTCTAGTTCTTCCTACACAGATGCAACATGCACTTATCTTTATCAATATGCCGAGCCAGAAGAGGATGTAATGTTATGTCAGTTCTATTAAGCAGGATGCTTAGATGGGCAACAATATTTATTATAATTAAAATTATAAGATGCAAGTTAGCAAGTAGGGGAAGAGGAGAGAGCTCAATTACTCCAGATGTTTGTTTTGAAATCATTAGAAGACTGCACAACTGCATCAACATGATGCACTCCTTCACACATATTTGTGTATTAGGGTGTTTAAAAGCATTGTTGATACACTCAAATCAGGTAGGGTAAACCCCAAACCAAACACCTTAACTCATCAGCTGGAAGTTGTTAGAACTGCTGTAAATTTCACTCACTAACCTGAACATTAATGTCTATTCTCCTCCATGTCCAACAAATATACAGAGTTCATCATTATGAATTTGTCAGACATGAGTTTGCTGGAGACATAAGGAGGGATGTTAAAAAAAAAACCACACACTTTGGGGTTTTGGGGGGAGATCTCTGAATATTGTCTCAAATAGTTATAACTGTCCTGTTACTAACTAAGCATAGTTTCAATTAGTAAAAGGAAGATGGACGTTTTTTTCTCCTTCTTCATTACATACACACTTCAGCAAAACGTGGGTAACAAGCTAAATTGCACTGACCTTTATCAGAGAGAGTGTAACTGCTAAAGTAGTAACATTGCTGCATGCCATGTTGTCAATTTGCAGCTGCACTTTCTAGGCTTCCTGATACCACATAGCCACACTAATGAGCACATCAGCTCAACACACTTACTCACAAATCCCTTTTGGATCATTCTATCAGCATCAATTGCAGGGGTCAATGTAAATGCCAATCCCAGATGTGCAGCTAGTTTAATGTGCAGGAAATGATACACATTTCAATTTTTAAGAGCCTCAACTATGGCTCAAAGTGAGAAAGTCTTCTGCTAATTATATTGCATGCCATCATGACATTTTAATCCTGTAAGACTGCATTGGTATGTCATGACAACACACTCAGCAGTCTTCGTAAGTATCACATATAATGTATTCATGTGACTCTCAATAAAGTTGAAAGATGCCCATTTAAGAGTCTTGAAATTTGTTCACAAATGGAAGGATGAAATTGAAGACATACATCACTTGATTACTTCATAGAAGCAGTTCTACCACTTTAAAAACTCATGCCAGAGATTGCTGGAAGCAGTTATAGAAGGAGACAGATAAAGGTGAATTCAAGTCCATTCAGAACAGCTAAATTCCAGGTAAGAACTTCCTATCACAGCACCAATAGTTAAGACTGTTTCACATACTCATTTACCTCCACAGGGCAATACAGAACTCAACAACCCAAGATCAAGTCAGCATGGGAGTTCTCAGGAGAGTGTATGTCAAGCTGGCCAAGGATCCAATGGGTGGGCCACAGAGCTCAGTGAAGACAGCTATGAGATTATATGAGCAAGCATGGAAGTGAAGAGGCAGAGTTTCTAATTTTAAGCACAATATTTCTCTTACAGCAGAACTTGGTAGCTATGCAAGGAAACTTTCCCATCTCCTTCATTTCTACTGTGTAGAAGAAAGCAAGAGAATGAGTACTTTCTTTATAAAGTGACACCTGACTCATCTCAGCAGTTTCACCACCTAATGGGAACAGTCTTACTAACTGCTCAAGCAATAGTGATACATAGTAAAGCAATTTATCACAGTCCCATTCTTGCAGGAAATGAGAGGAGAGAAAAGGGGTGCAAATTGGAGAGAAAACAGCTGAACTGATTTGTTTTCTTAAAGAGTACGGAGTCCCCAGTCAACAATAATGATGCAAAGGAGAACTGAGAGCAGACAAATTTATATTTACCTTCTATGTCTGGCTACAAAGAGGGAAGTGCCGTAACACTGGACATCTTTGTGTTAATGCAAGGAAAAATAAAAACAGGAAAAAAGTTTTACTTGGGTGGGGTAGGTTCTACTATCTTCAGAAGTGTCTAGATAAGGAAATGGGAGTCCAAAGCAATGAAGTGATGAGAAAGGATTTATCAGACCTGAATATGTTAAATACAGAAAGGTTTTATAAAATATCCCAAATGAGGATGTGTAAGAAGGCAAACATATTCATTCCAATACAGCTCTGCTAAGGTGGTTGAGAGACTTCCATTGGCTTTAGCACATGTTTTATGTATCTACATAAGGCTTGAGTTCAACCACACAGTTTAGCGTTCACCTAACCTTTGAGCCAAACACTTCTGTTACCTTTGCTGGAACAGTTGCTTATAAACTGTAAAGGTAGTTACCTATTCAAAAGCTTCTGCTAAATTTCAACCACAAACCTTTACCCCAGAACAACTAAATTGTTGACAACCAAGTAATCATCCCAGTGTATGTTCGCACCTGAATAAAATGGGGGTGTGTGGGTAAGAAAAATCACATTCATCTCCAGCAAAAATACACCAGAACAATACCAACGACATGTGGAGTTCGTTATTTTGCTGCTGTTTTACTTATAGCAAGATCAGTTTGCCAGTAGTATATTAGAAAATGTTTTTCATTATTAGTTCACAAAGCCTGTTTTGAAAGGGTTGAGTTCATCTTGCTCTTCTCAGCTCAAAGTTTAATTTTAGGTATAGGAAATGTGCTGTCATTAGTCTGTCCGAGTTTAGTCATACAGCTAGCAGTACAGGAAATAAAGACAGTGATGGATTCTCTCCTTTATCTACCTTCTAGAGATTCTTATCTGTTGGTATCTAAAAGATAAATCTGAGAGTTAGTAAACCAAAGAAATTCCAAATCCTCTCTCTTCTGAGCTGTTTGGATGAAACATTGAAATGGAGGTTAGAACAGCAACCCAACTCACCAGCATTTCTGAAGGAAAAAAAATGTAGCCCGTTTTCCCTTGCTTAAAGGTTATTTGATTTATCATTGAGAACTTCAATATTTTCTAAGCCCAGAGGTCATAGTCATAAGAAGCAAGTATAATCCCCTAACACTTACAAGGGTGAATTAAATTTAGGCAAGAAATCCTAAATCAGTGGGCAAAACCAGATTAGAATATCAACATGTTTTTCTAAGAGGTCAAAAGGTTAGATGTCAGGAAAATGGACAAATAAATAGAAGTGAATCCGAGAAGAGATAGACAAAAATGAAGGCACTTTTCAATAAAAATTATAATGAGCAGTAGCTCATATTAGACTAGGAATAATAAAGAAAGGTAATCTGACAATACATTTCTGTAGTTACTGAATAAAGGACTTGAACAAAACTTGAAACTTGAACAAAACAAGAAAGACTGAGGAAGTACCAGCTTTCTTGGGGGATAGCTAAAACAAAAGGTAAAAAGATGTTCTGGAACTCAGCAAGTCTGGAAATCAAGTTTACATGCTGAAAGAAAACAGGTGGAGCAAATCCACTTGAGACACTGAAGTTTCAAAGAAATGTCATTCCCAAATGAGGTAGAGCCAAAACCAGGATAGACAGCAGTTTGTGTTAGAAAAACATGACTGACTGTTGTATTTGCAATTATTTCAAAAGCTCATACTGGACATTAAGGGCCCAAAGTCAAAAAATGTCTACACTAGCAGAGATGATTTACAGAATCACAGAATAGTTGAGGTTGGAAGGGATTTCTGGAAGTCATCTAACTCCTCTGCTCAAGCAGGGCAACCTAGATCCAGTTGCCCAGGACTGTATCCAGTTGGGATATCTCCAAGAATGGAGACTCAACAACCTCTCTGGGCAACCTCTTACAGTATTTGATCATCCTGTTAGCTACCTTTGCCATGAAGGTACAATGCTGGCTTCATGGTCAATTTGTTGTCCACCAGGACTCCAGGGCCTTTTGTGTGAGGCTGTTTTCCAGTTGGTCATTCCCCAGCTTGTAATGGTACATCCAGCTATTCCTGCCCAGGACTTTGCAATTCTCACAAAGTCTGAGAAAAAAACCTTTTGAAGGCTTTATCCAATAAGGGTAACAGAAATAATCAGAGGATTGAATACAGCATTTGAGTAAATTTTAATTGTTGCCCTCTTTCTTTGAGCAGCAGAGATCCGCTAAAGTATTGAAACATAGCTTAAGTTCCCAATTTCTACTTTTGGACGGACCCTTTTTTAAAGGAACAGTATTACTTGTGAAATGTTGCTAATGTGATCCATGTAATAAAACAAATCACAGCTCACATTACCATAATTTTTTTTTCTCTAAAGGTATCTTGATTTATTAAATTATTTTTTTCCACAAATCAGTAATGTAGCATAATTAAGACAGAAAACATTCACTAGAAACCATAAAATTAATACCATCCGAACAATGATACAGGCCTAGAAGCTGTAAATTCACTGTCCTAAAAAAATAAACAAATCTTTCACAGTGACTGACTAATTTAAGATCTGATTCTGCTGAGCTTTATGTACATGCTTTACACATGGTAAGGTATACCATGGACTTCAAGAAAGTTTAGGTTGATATTTAAACTGTTCTGAGACTAAGCTTAGTCATGGTCTTCACTATACTCAAACTAGTAGACCTGGGGTATGGATCTTGATCCTTTTTGTCTGTTGCTTCAAGATGTTTAATCCTCATATCACAAAAGTTGAAGAGAATTTTAAAATCTATTTTTTGGTTGATAAGTATATTTTCCAATAGCTCAACTTCTGGTTGGTTAAGAAATATTTATCCTTCAAATCACCAAAACTATTCTATATTAATCCTTATAGCAACTATATTTTTATACCCATAATATTGTATTCATTAGTATTTTCCATAAGCTGTTATCAATAGCTATTTTATATTACTAATCCTAAACTTTTAATTTCTACTTTGAAGATACATCATTATAAGTCAGCTAGGAATAAATCCTGGACATAAGAGGTTCTGTAATTGAATGTTACCATGACATCAGAAACATTTACAGCCCTGGTAAAAGTAGAAATGTCCATGTATTATGCACACAGGTCTTTTCATGTTATGCATAACATTTTTAAACCAGTTGATCTTTAAGACTGTAGAATATCTTTTATTTGTTTGTGTAGAGATCGAAGTGGGCATAGCTATGAAAGCTTATCCATTTCCATACATATTTCAAACACCAGATAAAGTAAGGACCAGTCAGCATTTTTTCAACAGATATGAGACTTCCCTCTACCTCCAGCCCTCCTTGCAGAAACTGGGTCTCAAATCCTTTAGTTGTTTCTGTAAACTATATTCCTGTGCCTTAAATTGATTTTGTCATTTAAAGGGGAACTTTATTTTTTTAGTATCCATAACACAGATTACCAGTTTTGGACATGAACTAGTATAGAGAAGTAGAAATAGAAGTTACTATGCTACTATATTTTCAAATCTGGTTTGCTATATGTTCATTCATTCTTTAAAAATTCATAAGCATTTGAGAAGGTGAAGCAGGTTTGTATCTCTGCTAACCAAATAATCCTAGAGTTTAGGAGTCTGTTTCTCTAAACCTTCTTTCAAAGTGATTTTACCATACTGCAGTGCTTATGCTATTATATAGCTATGGAGTCTACAAATAATGTTAGCTGGCTGACAAAATAATGTGTCCAGAGCCAAGTAATTCTTTTCACAGCATTAGCTCAGAGACCAGTAATTCTGTAAGGAGCTATTTGTAAGGAATGCAAGGAATGCATGTGTGTGAATTAAGAGGCAAAAATTATGGCAATAATAAGCATTTGTAGGAACTGAAGAGCTTCTATGATTGCCATCTCATTTCTCACATTTGTCGACATCCTTAAAGTTATGGTAAAGATATGCAAGAATTTGTAACTTTCAGGAACTAATATTCAAAAGCTTGCTGAACTCTGTTTAGCAGGACAAAAAAAAAGGCAATTATCTCAACTATTTGCAAAACATTAATAACCATCCATCTCTAGCTACACTTCTCAAGCCTGGAACAGCACCTGAAGCAGGATGCAACCTGTTCCTGTGTGGTGATATTGTCTGCATTGCAGTAAAACATCAGTAAGAGCTCCACTGGATTTAACATCTTCATACTTCACTCTTGTTTGTACCATCTCATTATAGCATAACCCATATGATATTGCCTATCAAACTCAGGTTTTTTTCAGGATTTAATAAAGACTCAACATCTCAGATATTCAAGAGGTTTTGAGGATCGTGAATACTCCACACAGAATGGTGAGAAAAGGCTTACTTTGTAACAACAACATTTACCATCTTCCCCTTCCACACACAGCTCCTGGCCCCAGATAGCTCAGTAATCACCCATCTCATGCAGTATCTGTTTGACATAACTTTCTGCTTCAGCTAAAACATGTTTTCTGTAGCACATTGTCAAAAGGCTACTGAGGGCAACCAAACTGCCATTTTGCTTTAGAGGCAAGAAGCTGTATTAGAGATTCAAGATTTCCCATTTGATAGACTGACTTCTAATTGGAATGGCACATGATTAGGATCTCACTCCCATTTGTCAAACTTCACAGCACCAAGAGTTGTGAACAAGAACACCACTTTGAGCACACTCAATTACATACAGAAAACTTGGTCACCTCCTGAATTTTCCCCACCTCTAGTTGAGAGCTCCATTTTGCTAAGTCATGATTTGAAATATTAACTGATACATCTGAATTGCATGTAAACCCAATTGAAACAGTCTCAAACCCATCTTGGATCAAAAGTACTTGTTTGGAAGCCACTACAATCCCTTCTCTTATGCTCTTAGGATGCTATTCTAAATAAAATATCCATATTTCTCTTATGATTTAAATATCATCTGGAAGTAGCAAAAGGCTACTACTTCAAACTTTTATTTTACAACAGTGATATTCAACTTTGAAAAGAAAACTCTGCAGGAAGAAAATCATTATTTGAGATCTCATTCAAAATTTTACAAAGTTACCTGCTGCTTTTCAGAAACTAGTATTGTTATTCTACATGGCATGCCCAGCTACATACCCTATAGAAGCACTGCTAAGTGACATTTCAGCTTTTGCTAATTTGTTTAAAAAGAACAGAACAATATTCAGTATGGAGCTAGAAGCCCTATTAATGATATTTGACAGGTCCCTAGTACAAGTTTGTGTTTCAGTTGGTTATGACTTCACATGTTTTAAATAGAGGATGAACTGCATACTTAATAGCACACCATTTTTCATGAGGAGAAAAAAATTCTGTCTTTCATCCAAATTTTATGTTGGTTTTCTTTTTGCGTGTGGTGGGGTTTTTGGGGGGGTTTTTTTTGGGTTTTGTTTTTTTTTTTTTTTAAGAGAATTTAGCATCTCCAAGGTTTAGGACAATGGCTTATGACATTTGGATTTTGTTTACATGTGATAGCTGTCTCCCTTCTCTTCAGCAAGAAATGGAAAACAGATCTCTGAAATTTTCTGTTTCAAGTCTGAAAAAGATCCCTAATACCAGATAGGTCTTTTCAGAAGGTTTTATGTATATTTAACTGTAAGTCTCTATGCTTCCCCTGAAAAGCTTTGGGATAACAGAACCTTAACCTTTTGCTAAATTGAGTCCTGCCTCTTTCATTTCACAAGATGACCACCTGAAAATGAATCAGGATTATGTAGCAGGAGACTTGTTTGTCCAGGTCCTGGGTATTTGTCAACCACTTTAGAAGGCCTGAAATCAAGGTTGCAGGAAGATGCTTAAAAAGGAGAGATTATTTAAAGGGTAGGTCAGTTAAACAGTACTCCAGTAAACCATGAGTGCTGCTCCCAACACTTTTGCTTAACACTAGCAAGTTACTGAAAACAAATCTCTCACAGGTTACCCACTAATGAGCATTCATGGTTTTCTGCCAAGATACCTGAGAATGCTTTTGCATAAATTCTACAAGTAAAATATTGGAAGTAGGGCTTGAATGTAAGAAGCATCCTGTATGCTAAGCAGACTGAAGATTCATGCCTTAAATTAGCCGCTCAAATTTAGCGGATTCTTGGCTTCAGTCTCGAGCCTATAAAGAGGGATATTAATAGCAACCAATCTAAACCAGGAGTTAAATTCACGAATGATTGCAGAACATCCAGATTCTGTGCTAAGCAATTCCTAGGAAAGCACCTCAATAAATTAATAATTTTGCATTCAATACAAGGATCAAGAGCTGGAGATGTGAAAATAATATTAAATAAACAATCTTTGAACAAAACTGGGGGCTTGGACAGAGAAAAACCATACCACAATTTTTGTTTTAATAAAACATGCAATTAAAGATGTGCAGAGATGATGAATTAAGGTCACACAGGCAAGCTTAATTCCAGAATTTGCCAATTTAATGTCTTTGACTTTGCAACCTTAAAATTCTTTTGCTGTGGGTTTTTTTGATGCAGTACAGTGTATATTTGTAAGACAGCCAAAAGCAGCTGCATGAATAAATGCAAAACCCTCACATACCACAAGTTTACGTAAATTTGTCTTTTTATCCAGATCAGGAAAGACAGTAAGTATGCAAGTGCTTATTTTGGGGGCTGGGGACTCACTTGTTCACAGTAATTTAGATATTGGTATCAGTGTGTCAAATGGTTCTGTTCTGTAATTTCCCCTAAAAATTCAACATTCAGGGAAAACACTTTCCAGACTGAATATAGGATTACAACACTAGACTTGATGAGAGCTAACTTTGGCCTCTTCAAAGAGCTAATAGGAGGAATCCCACGGGTTAGGACTCTACAACATGGGAGGGGGGGGGGAAGCAACACACAACAAAAGACCTGGTTAATATTCAAACACCTCTTCCTCCAAGCTCAAGAATGGTGCATCCCTATGAGTGATAAACCAAGCAAAGGAGGTAGGAGACCTGCATGGATGACAAAGATGCTTCTGGAGAAATTCAAATGAAAAAAACGGAAGTTTACAGAACGTGGAAAAAGGGACTGGCCACTTGGCAGGAATACAGAAACATTGTCAGAGTATGCAGGGATAAAATGAGAAAGGCTAAAGCCCACTTGGAATTAGATCTGTCAAGAGCTGTCAAAGTACAACAAGAAGGGCTTCAGGTACATCATCAGGAAAAGGAAGACTAGGGAAAACATGAGCCTGCTGATGAGTGAGGTGGGTGCCCTGGTGACAGAGGATGCAGAGAAGGCGGAGATACTGAATGCCACCTTAGCTTCAGCCTTTACTGCTAAAAGTGGCCCTCAGGAATCCCAGACCCTGGAAGGGAGAAAGTCTGGAGAAAGGAAGACTCGCCCTTAGTTAAGGATGATTGGGTTAAAGAACAGTTAGGCAAACTGGACACACACAGATCCAGGGGCCCAGATGGAATACATCCATGAGTGTTGAGGGAGATGGCCAATGTTATTCCTAAGCCACTCTCCCTCATCTTTCAACAGTCATGGAGAACAGGAGGTGTGCCCGAGGCCTGAAGGAAAGACAGTATCACTCCAGTCTTCAACCAGGAACCCAGTCTTCAAGAAGGAGGACCCAAGAAGTTAGAGACTAGTCAGCTTCACTTCCTTTCTGCAAAGGTGATAGAACAGCTCATTCTGGAGGTCGTATCTAAGTATATTTAGGAAAAGGTGGTTATCAGGAGTGGTCAATATGGATTTCCCTCTCTCCCAAAACATCCTTGTAGAGAGCTTAGGAAGTGGGGTTTAGATGAGCTGACAGTAAGGTAGACTGAGAATTAGATGAACAACATATCTCAGAGGATTGTCATCAGTGGTGCAGAGTTTAGTTGGAGGCCTGCAGCTAGTGGTGTTCCACAGAGGTCAATGCTAGGTCCAGTCTTGTTCAACATATTCACCAATGACTTGAATGAAAGAACTGAGTGGACCCCCAGCAAGTTTACTGATGATACAAAACTGGAAAGAGCAGCTGACACACCAGAAGGCTGTGCTGCCATTCAGTGAGACCCAGACAGGCTGGAGACTTGAGCAGAGAGGAACCTAATGAAGTTCAACAAGGATAAGTGTAGAGTCCCTCACCTGGGGAGGAATAAGCCCATGGAATAATGCAGGTTAGGGTTTGACCTGATGGAAAGCAGCTCTGCAGGGAGGTACCTGTAAGTCCTGGTGGACAACAAGGTAATCATTAGGAGAAACATCTTTACAATGAGAGTGATGGACCAATGGAACAGGCTGCCCAGAGAGGCTGTGGAGTCTCCTTCTTTGGAGATATTCAACACCTGCCTAGGCATGTTCCTGTGCAGCCTGCTTTAGCAGGGAGGTTGGACTAGATGATCTCCAGAAGCCCCTTCCAACCCCTACCATTCTGGGATTCTGTGACAGTGTGAAAGGGTTCCATGAGCATTAGAAGTGACTAGATTGACTGAAGTTACCCTTGCAGGCTTATAAGGGAGATACAGCTCTGTCACCAATGAGGAGGAGGAAGACTAGAGGATGGGGAAAAAAAAAAAAATTAAAAGACTGCCTCAGAGTGATTAGAGAAATAAACAAGGAACTGGGACTCAAGAAACATCTCATTAACAGTAGAAGTACAAGCAAGTTATCCTAATGACTATCACTTAAAAAATTCCTGCTTGTAGAGTGCATAAGACATTTCATCCTTACAGACTTCAGAAGTGACAAATAGGGAGCATCTTATAAGACCTAGATTTATGATCTATCTAATTTCCTGTCCAAATTGCACTGGGTTACACATGCAAAGATATTTAACTATTTGCAGAGATGAACATTATCTATTTAACGACACCTTATAACTTACATTAGTCATTTGAGGAATTTAATATGATCATACAGCAATACATTGTCCTTTGCTTTGTGAGGCAGTTGACACTGTTCCATCCAGTGCAGGATGCCTGCACTAATGATGGGTTAACAGGAACATGTCCAGCACCCATTTAGCTGCACTGAGCAAGCTTGGTGTCAGGCTAGCTCCCGAGGTATATAGAAAGAAAGGGAGTCAGGAGGAGGCAACCTCCTAAAAAATTACTTTATTAGGAGATATATAGATTTATGGGAAAGCTGGCATGTCCTTACTGGACACAGAAGGGATATGTACTTAATGATCTAAGTGATGTGGCTTCATGAAGTCAAATTAAAGCTTGGACATAACTACCACACACATTATTGGGATAACTTGTGCTCTAGTCTACAATATAAATAGACCTTACATCACCTTAGCAGTTACTATCTTTTAAAGCCTAGGAAATGAAATGCAAAGCCACTCGATGGAACACAAGGGTGAACAACTATGTTTAGGTTAAATATTTAAGCACACGCACAAGCATTACATTAAGGTTCTTCTTTGCTGTTATGTGCTACTTGCTAGACGAGTACCATAAATTAAACAGGAGTCAGAAAATGAAAAAGTTTTGATTTTGACATGCATAGGGTTTCCTACTTCTGTTTTCTCATTAAATATACCACTTAATATGCATAATGTGGCTTAGTCAACCCTATTCCTTATCAGACTAACATAATCATTCACTATCACCAATGCTTTACACACTAGTGTAGAAATTTTCCTTTTCATATACATCATTTAAATATTTGCATGTTAGGATTTTGTAAGTTGGTAGGTTGGTTTGGGTTTATTTTTGTTTGTTCGGTTTGAAGCTTTTTTTTGGTTGGTTGGTTCTTTCATTTTACACACTGCAAGAAGCAGCACTTTTTTTTAATACTTTATTTAGTAGTCTTTAAATCCTGTTCTTTGCTTGAAACATAATTACATTCTCCATTTAACTAGGCATTGGATGGAGGATCGCACAGCACAGTTTTATCATGGAAGATACCAGAATTAACTATAAACCAATTGATCTCCAAGTCAGCAGGAGAATTTTTATAAACTCCTCTGAAATTCAGTCAGGTGTGCCTTGAAATATAGTTATTGTTTACCATCACATGCATACCACTTTACAGTTTTGTAGCAACTGGTGAAAAATTGTACCTTTCCTAACAACCAAAGATGCAGTGGAAAGTTAAGTAGGTAATATGTCTTTAGTAGGTCTAGAGTTTAGCCAGGACAACGAAGCTAATCTCACTATTTTATGATGAGCCTCAAAGAATACAAAGTGACTTAAGATCCTCAGTTTTATGTATTGCTGTCCTAAACCATGACAGTTACCCAAAAGAGAACAACTCTCAACAGCACAAGTACCCCGCAGTAGGCTGATTTCAGTTGTGGTTAGTGTATTTTTATAAAATGAAATATGAAATTTTATGCTTTGGTGTTTGTTTAGCATAACCTCACCAAAAAAAATAAAGCACAGAAGATATTTTTTAAGATACCAAGTAGATATAGTAGCACAACTCTTACCAAGAAGATCAAAGACAAGGGTTAACATTCCTTGTGAGGTTACAGATTATGTATGCTCACGCACACGTACAAAGCAAGGATGAACACCTGTATGTTGTGTAGCTTTCTTTAAAAACTAAAAACAAATATTATAAATAAGTTTTTATTACAATTACTGACTATAATAACACATCTTCTCTATAAGAAAGCTGAAGATTTTTTTAATTCACTGTTTTTAAGCCCCTCCTGTTGTGTAATAGCCACTCTCAAATTTGCTGTATCTCATCAGTAACTTCCAGCATAAAGGGTGATAGCCGCCCCAAGAGTAAAAGTAAATAGTCTTCACCAGAGAAGACTGGCTTTCTACACAAAACAGGAGAAAAAGTTGAACACAAGTTTTAATCCTATCATAAGTGAAGTGGGCATTTTCCTACCAAGTTATTGTGGTACTTTCTCAATTAAACATGCCTTCAATATTCAGTAGAGGCTAGAAGAGATGTATACTCATCAATTATTGTATTCATATTCTTATGTTCTTATTCACCCTTCTGCAGTAGCTTCCAGCACCAATGCACTGCCCAAGAGCACTGCCTCTTGTGTTTGTGAAATCAAAGAAAGAAAAAAAATTATTCATCAGAACATACCAAAACTGGGATTTGGAAGAGAAAGCACCACACAACGCATGTGAATAAGGAAGGAATCGTAACAACTATGGAAAAATTAATCATGGTATCTGAAAATGAGGGATCAGAAAACTCAGAACAGACTTCTTGAAAAAAATACTTGCATGCAGCAATATCTACATCTATGCAGCATAGATGAACTAAAACTGAAAATCGGGAATTAAATCTCAGCTGAAGGCTAGTCTTGGTGTCTATTTATCATAGTTTCAGCAACAACATAATGCAGATCTGTATTATGTTTTAATAGGGCACCTGCTATATGTAGCAATTGCAGTCAAACACAGACAAATGGCAGAGTGAAGGATTCTGAAGTCAAAACATGCAGCATTCCAAACTCAGCAAAAAAAAATGAACAAATATTCACACTTAAGTCATCCCAGTCATCCAATTCGGAAAGTTGATCATTTTATTCCTCCTCTAGGCCTCTATTATTAAGTAACAGCAACAATGCTACACTCTTGGTTCAGTCAACCAAAGGGCTATATAGTTCACCAAAACTCTAGGTCACATTAGTTCAAAGATTTGTTTTATATGTTACTCTTGACAGATAACAAAGTCTCAATTTTCTTTCCCCTATTAGCAATGAGCTCGCCAGACACAGACCCACTCTGGGCACCAAAAGGGACTATCATGGTTTAACCTCTGCCAGCAGCTAAGCACCACACAGCTGCTCACTCCCAGCCTCCACACCTCCTCCTGTAGAATAGGAAGGAAAATCAGCCCTGGGCTTTGAAAGAGGGACAGTTTAGTAAAACAACAGGGAGAAAGAAGAAAAATGGTACTAATGATAGTACTTATGACACAATACACAAAGCAAGCAAACCATGAGTCTCTGACCTGTACCTGTGATGCAACTTTTCCTGCTCCAGCTGCACTGAAGCTACAGGCTGAAACAAGTTGAAAACAGGCAATCCTAAAGCATCCAGCCCTCCCCTTATATAGGGGACATGACTCAGTATGGTATCAAATATCCCATTGGCTGGTTGGGTTGTTTATCCCAGCTGCAGCCCCTCCCAACTGCTTAGGCCAGCAGCTGTGAGTGATAATTAACCTGAACCAAACCCAGGACAGCTGCCAGGCTGGGAGATGCCAAATTCTGGAAATCCCAGCAAGCTCCTAATCTTTTGCAGAATCCTGTCTACAAAAATTAAGAAACTTCTGACAGAAATAACACACAGAGTCAGTTTGCATATGAGCTATGTACTTAACGTTTTCTCTTGATCGCCACTACCAACAGTTGTGGAGGGAATTATCCCAAAGCTCATAATTTTATTTAGAGCTCCTTAAAAATATTATTCTTTTCCAGGGAAAGACTGGGAAACTGCAGTGCATCAGTCTGACTGAAATGGTTGTGTTATTGTTTGCTATGTAGTGATATACATGCTTATGTATTACAGTTCACTAATACTAAACATCCAAACTTTTTCAACTCACCTCCAGAAAAATCTATAGGAAACTCATATAGATTTTAAGGAGAAAGAAATTAAATTCTAAAGCAACATGATAAAGTGCCACAGGAATCTTTTGAAAATGTAGTATTTACCATCTTCTTTACAAGATTTCTATACCATTTTTTAAAATCAATCAGCTCTCTGCTCCTGTCAGCAGATTGTATATAATGATGGAAAAGTTCTAAATCTCATTATCAACTTCTCACTTATGTAAGGATAAAGTCTGAAGCAAGAGAAGAATATTTTTTTTCTCTTTGAATCAATAGCCTCCTAGGGAAGACCAATACTAGTAATGAGAGCTACTCCAGCCAACAAGAAACATATAAAGTCAAGCACATAGAGAAGTACCAGAACTGTTGTGCATATTGTTGAACGTACAATTGACAGCCCCAAAGTAGCTAAAGTTAAAGAATCTGGAGTATCCACATGCATCATCTTCTAAGAGAAACAGCAAGAACCCTCCTCATTCCAGTGCTTAAGAAAAGGGAAGCTTCTCCTCCCAGCAGAGTTTCAGGAGTAAATAGCTGTGAAGCAGCTCTGCATAATCATAGAGAAACTTAATGGAACTAAGAGTTAGGCATTAAAGACAGTGAACATTTGTTACTAATGTCTACAAGCACTTATTGCTTATTCCTTGCACAATTAATTCTGTCAATAGTCTTATTAGATAGATATTACTGTCATTGTTTTGCAGAAGGAAAAAATGAAGAGTTAACTGAAGATTTCCCTATAGGCACAACAACAGCTAAGAAATTAGTTCTCTAAAGCAGGTAGCTTTGAATCACTGAACTATACCCTTTCTATACAGCTCATTTGCTATAGATGGAAGTCTGCAGAAGAGAACAGACACTTCTGGCCTTCAGCTTTTCAGGACAAGCTAGAGCCATAACATAATGCATACATGGGCTGAAGCCAGAATTTTAGATGTAAGCTCTGATGATAACGTCTGAGTTCAAATGACAACGATCTCCAGATAAAAACCAATAAACATACAAATCTGTAGTCAGAAGAACACAGATGGTGCTGTCCATATGTTTTCCTGACATACACAGGGGAAAATCCAGTAATTTAATATGCACTTTTTCCTCTTCATTGATAAGATAATTAAATTCCCTGAGAATGTACTCAACACCTTATAAGAGAAGGAAGCACTGGGAACTTGGTAGTATTTGCCTATATAACAAGCAAGGGAAGTGAGACCTGGTATGATTGATAGAACTTACACAATGACAGAGCAAATCTTAACCACTGCATGTTAACCTGCAGACACTGTAAAAGACTAAGGACACAGGATAAACTCTTGTATATGACGTTACATTTCTGGACTAGCTTATTGAATGAACCCAAGGCAACAGAATTATTTTTACTACTTAGAGAGAAGCAAAGCTTTTAATAAAAGTCCAGCATCAAAATAAGAAGGACAGTTTTCCTTCCAGGTTTATTGTTAACATTTAAAACAATGCTTCCATTAAAAAAAAAAAGAAAAAAAAAAGAAAAAAATCACACTTGATCAGTTTAAGGGGTTCATTATTTTCATGCTGTGCAATTATGTAGACTTCTAGTAAATATTCTCTGCCCCTGTACACTAGACCCAAGTGTTAATTCTGGTATTTGCTTGATGCTCAGAATGTGATAATGGTATTTGGAAGGAAGTCCTTTATTGAGCTGTCCAAAAATTGACAGTCTCACTTCACATGCATTTATGTGAAAAAAATATTCAATAAGCATCTCTGTTCTTTTTGACCACATCAGGTTAAGTGCTTCAAATGAAAGGCAACAATCTTTATGTATTTTTACACATTTAAAATGTCCCTTTGGTTCAAATACAATATATCTCTAAAAAATATATATAGTTTTATTAACTATGAAGAAAAAAATATCTATCTTTATATAGACTTTTCAACTTGTGGGTCTTCAAAGCCATCCAAACTGATTTTTGTATTACTTCAAAGATAATTCATACGTATTCAGAAACTTATATTACCTCATACATAATGCACAGTAGGACATACTGGTTATTTACTGCATACTTAATCTTGCCTAAATGTTTTATGTGCTGTTTGGGAAAGTTTAACTATGAATAATTCCTCCTAAATGCATTCTTCTGGTTTCTTTTGTTTTAAGATTTGATGGGCATTTTCTAAGGAGCTCTAGATGAACACAATTCTAATATTTCTGTGCATTATTTGCTGTGAGAAAAGAAATAAACAATGACATTCCATATATGCCAGATGTCTGTTATTATTCTGTCAACTTGCATCTCCATAAGGAATGAATCTGAAAGAATAGTACTGGTGCAAAATAAAAGCATGCTATATTCACTAAAACTCATAATGAGCTTTTTATTTTTCCTTTATTTTTCTTTTCCTTGTTTGTTTGTTTGGGGTTGGGTTTTTTTTGTTTTTGTTTGTTTGGTAACACAAACCCAGTGGTTTTTTTTCATGCCTTTGTCTTTTTTTGCAATGAGCTTGTTAATGAGCGTGTAAAGGAAGTCTAAAGGTTGACTAAAATGCGGGAAGGAGAGGATGCACAAAAGCACATTTGGGAAAAGAACATTTGGAGTAATGAGTATGTGAAGAGTCTGCAGTGCTGGCCTTAGGAGGATAACTTAAGAGTGTTAAAATCAAATGAAGTATTGCCCTCAGCTAACAGTTCTTCCTCAGAGAGAAATATTTCTTGGGGGAAACCTCTACCTTTAGAAAACAGACCGTTCTTTCACGGGTGGAAATAAAAAAAGTTTCCTAACTAGCTATTACAAATAGCAGCCTATTTAGCATCTCTGCAAAGCTTAGAGAAAAATACAGTTTTAAAAAGAACATAAAGACCACAATGACTGGTAATTCACATTTCAGAAACACCGTTTTAAAACCACTGTACATCCTCTAGCATGTTGTGTTATGATGCAATCTTTAGTAAATACAATCACATGACATTTTTCCCTACATAATCCTGATTCATTCAGTGCACAGGTTACAATGTGCTTAATTAATGAGCAGCTATTCAATAATCTTATCCTCATTATCTTCCCTGTAGCAGCTCTTCTCCCAGTGGCCCCAGAATTTCTCCAGCACTCCATGAAGTCCATAAGCCTGCTCTCAGGCTTCAGAAGACAGGCAACTGTATCATGTCCCACCTAGCCAGATTTTGCCAAGACAGTAAGAGGCTCTGCAGATCTACCTCTGTTGCTATGCACTGTGAGGGAAGACATGCGTAAAGATCACAGATCTTGAATCTTTCCATTCCTCTGCTCCTCAGGAAAAAGGCCAGGTAGCAGGGCCAGAATGCCAAGGGCAGGGAGAGATTTCTACATGCCCTGATTTGCCACTACTGGAGCCCATGACCCACCTCTGGACACACAGCAAACATTCAGATGGATATGCCCTTCGCTACCTCTCCCAAGGACACCAAACAGTACTCCCTTCTAAGGTAGTCTACTTCCAGCCACACTCTGGAAGAATTGACAAACCTAGTACACCTACATATAAAATGTAAATGCTTCATAAAATAGAAATAGATCTTCAGAATGTACCAGTAAGATGATGGCTCCCATGAGATGTTAAGCTGTAGTTAGCACTTACTAGGTCTTGGCATCTTGTGTGAGATCTTTACAGCCTAATTTTTCAGCCTGCTTCTGAAGCACATTCCATGGTGCTGTGTGTGTTGCAACAGGATCCTGCCCCATATGAAACATGTGGATGCTCTAAAGATGCATGCCAACTACTGGCTACCTCTGAAAGGTTGGAGTAAATGACTGTGGTAGCCATAAAGCTGTACAAGAGAGATGAGGTGAGAATCTGTTTCTTTAGGGAGCTTTCAGGATGCTGTAAGCATCATACTGTCCCATCTTTTCTTCAGTCCTCTACATTCAGTTCCTCACTACACACCTTGCCATAAATGAACCACAGGGTCTTATGGATAAGAACTGGCTTTACTACAGTTGTAGTTCAGTAATGTTGTACCTCTACAGTCATACAGTTATCCCTGTTTCAGCTCTGGAGCAGACCAGTCTATGTACTGAGTAAGACAACAGTCACAGAGAGGAGAGAGAGGGAAGGGTGTGTTGAGGCATATTCTGGATGCCTCAAACTGGTCCCAGAGCTAAGTGCACGATAGTATCTACGGTCAGCATTCCTGCCACCTCCAGAGAGAAGCACCTATCCTTATTACCAGCCCTTCCTACACACTGCTGCCCCAACTACATCTCCCAGTCAATTTTGTTGTCACAGCAACAAAGTGTCTCTTGTGGCGACTGCTTGCGTGATTTCTGCTGCTCCACCACTCACCTTGTGAGGCACTCTGTGGTCAAAAACTGTATTTGACTGGATAGTATATGTCCTCAATACTTCAGTTATCTCAGATCCACTCATCAGAGGTCATCACATCCATTGAAAATGTGACTTAAATTATCAGTCAGGATTTGGTAGTGAGAAGTGATGGGTAACCTTGTAACATTAATGGTCCTGCTTAGAACAGTCTACAAAAGCAGTTTATTTCCAGATCTAGATACTGCCTGCTATTACAAGTCATCCCATTTACAAGGTTAACTGGGCATTTCAGCATCTTGTGAAAAACATGACATCCATGGAAAGTTTGGGTAGAGATTTATTTTTTCTTTAAATGTTTTGTTAGTTAGTTTATTTCGGAAGTAGATGAATAAAAAAAATAAAAGTGTTCAGAGCTCTGTCTTTCTCCATTCCAAAACCATTCCCTTTATGCTTTTGTTTGGTTGGTTGGTTTTTGTTTTGTTTTTGTTTTCTATATTAGACTTATCACAGTTATGAGCTGCAACTCAGAGCTCTCTATTATCGTTATGCAGGAACACTACACCACTGAAGTCATTGTACATTATTTTGATTTACTGGTACATTTATAATTTTATAAGCAACTACTCTTACACCTATTCAGGTTCACCAAAAGGAATGAAGACAAGAGACAGTCTTTTCTGGTTTGGTCACCAGACATTTGAAATCCAGTGGATGGAGAATTAAGCCATGAAGAACAGCATTAATTATTTGCTAGCTATAGATGGAAAACCCATTTGGGAATTGTCAACATTAAAGCATTTACACTTGGACATTGTCTTCTTTTATCTGAAGCAGGTTAGCTGTGGAGAAGGTACGATGTACAAAGTTTAAGTGCCCTAATTGCTTTGATTTTGGACATATTTAAGCTCCCTTTAGATTTATGAGCTTGTAGAATCCTCAAATTAAAACAACAACAAGAAAAATAAAAAGGAAAAAAAAAAGAAGTGTAATCTTCCCCTTCCTCCATCTAATGTTTGCAGACTTTCTCAGACCTAATTAGCAAGGATTTACATTGGTGAATTAAGCCTGTACCTTTAAAAGTGTAACCTACATGCTTGCATTCCATTGAGCTTAAGCTGTACTAAATTGCAGCTCTAACTTCACTATGTGTCCTAAAAAGCCACATTCCCTCTTTTTCATCATTTAAAGCACACATAACTCTGCATTTTCAGCAGGATAGTGGCAGAGCTGAAAGAATGAGAAAGAATCTGTCTTAATCCCTCATAATCTTCCTTAGCACAGGGATCTGTGGGCAGCTTCATTATTAGAAATATTATTGCTCAAAGTTCCTCTATTACTAAATAATTTTTTGAATAATCCATTTTGCTTGAGTGAGTTCATAAATAAATTGGTTTGGGAGATGTATTTTGGTAGTGATTTTAGGGAAATTCATGTGCTCAGACATGAAAATATTTCCTATTTGCTTTATAAACTTGGTACCTTATTAGCCCTCAATTTAATAGAATGTCTAAGCTAGAGGAAAACAATTCCTCACAACAGTGCAAGATTGAATCATATCTCATTTAACTGATGTAAATAAGGAAGAGAACCACTGTAAAGAGGGAATTTATGGTACTTACAAGTAAGTACCAAATTCAGGCTTGCCGTACATTGGTTTGTAATGTCAGTGTTGCAGCTGAACCTGCACTCTGCAATGGCAAAAACAGATCAGAAATAAAACTTTGTCAACTTTTTTAATAGAATCTTGCAGAACTTTCAAGGGATTCAGACCAAAAAAAGCACTCTCTAGCTCAGTCTATGAGAATTTGATAAAGACCCATCACCCATACAAAAATCATAGCAATTTTCTCTAACCATCTTTTCAGCTGGGATTCAATTAGTAAAATAAAGTGAATAAGGAGAAAGGAAAAAAAAAAAAAAAGAAAGAAAACCAAGGAAATCTTGTTATATGCTATTAAACTCAATAAAGCTTTTTCATCAGAGAACATCAAGTCTTATTTCTGGTAATCCCTGAGCTGTTGTAAATCAGGAGTTACTGCTACAAAGACTACAGAGTTCCAATAGAATAAAATTGCAGTAAGCAGAAGCCAGACCTTTGAGTCATATTGCACAAGTCTGGAGAATTGTTAAGACAAAAATCTTTGCTGCTATCAACTGTCTGTTTTCTTATAAATCTCACAGAAATGTTAGCGCTTGAATATTGACAGTTTGGCAACCCTGCCCCAAACAGTCTGAAACAAAAACCTAAAGGTGAAGACCATTAAACTTCATTTTCAAGAGATTTTGTTCCACCTAAACCCCAGTGTCTCACTGCTGGATTCTCTTCGAGAAACTTGAAGCACAACACAGATGATGGCATGGATCATCAGCCCCACTGCCAGCAACGACCTTCTTGCCTGCAGGCACTAATGTGCCAGCCAGGCTCCGCCAGTATTATTATCTCTCAGGCCCAAACTGATCTTGCATCTCTTAAAGTCTCTTGGTTTAATTTAATTTGCAAGGATATAATTCCCAACCCAGATCTGTCCTTCAGTTATGACAGTTTTTTGTCAGTATGAGAGATGAGGGTTTAAACCCTTTGGAACTGAGGTACCACATTTCCTACTAATTTCTCAGGCTACAGTGCACAAAATCTGTCCTCCCCACTCTTAAATGACTGCATCCCTGAAATTCAGCTTATCTTAGGTACAATACTGGCAGCAAGCTGAAGAACTTGGTAACCATAGTGTATGCGAACATGAATATTAGGTAAATTGGGGGGAGGGGGAGGGTGTGAGGGAAGGGAGAGGAAAAAAAAATTAAAAAGGCAGGTGCATAATCTAGTGGGTTTGTGGATCTCTGTTAAGAATTATGCCCCAAGATCGTATCTACCATGAATCCTTCCACCTGACATCCATTTGCAGACTTGGACTTGAGATAAGACAGTGATAGCATACAAAGGTACCATGCCACTGACAATTTCAAACATATCCATATGTATATTTATATTTTGATAAGTAAGTGAACATAGACAATCTTGTGAGAATTTTCAGGACTGGAGCCTACTATTTCTTTCTAAGGAATACCAATAAGCCTTCCTCCTGTTTCATTACAAAGCAACAGAGTATAGAAGTATGTGATGCCCTGAGTGAGGAAACAGCAGTTTCCAGAAACTGGCTCTGAAAATTATCAGCAGGTGAAAAACCTTGGATACCTTGGACAACAGATAGTAGCACTATCATATTATTACAATAAAGAAAATATGTAAATCATACACACAACAGCCTCACAAGTGTTTCTTTGGATTATTTGGTGGGAGGCAGATGTCAAGTCAAAATTTGATTATAGGTGTGCTAATGCTATTCAGAGTTAGTAAGATGTGCATTATAGGTAAATAATTGTCTTTGTTTTGTCGAAGAATATATGCCATAAGAAAGTCTGTGTTAGTCTGTGTTTTTACAGATAGAACATATAAGGCTTCATTTTCTGTGAGCTATGCTACAGAGAAATAGAAAGTTTTTCTAAAACATTTTATAGAAAATGTATGCTATATCTTACCACAAATTGCATCTGAATAAAAACACGTCTAGTATAAAGCAATGTCATTCTCTGAAAAGTTGGTGGGATTTGTTTGTACTTAGCCTTGAACTAAAATTGGCCTGAGGTATAGAATTTTGATGATTACATTTCATATCTTTATCATATCTGCCCTGATCCCAAGATAAATAGACTATTTCCCAGCAATACAGTATTTCTAGATATCAATTTACTGTAAAATTCTCTGTAAGCAATTTCAATTCTCATGTAGACTCTACTATATTGTATTTTCAAAAAGTTCAACAACAAGAAAATGAAAAGTAGAAGATCAAAAGTAAGGGTTTTTTATGGTTGAAAACAAGCAAAACTTTGGAGTTTCATATAGGTACTGTCAAAGCAACTAAAAAGGATCATATCAAGGGACTCAATGGAACCTCAGAAAAGAGTAAAGACTTGGGGTGCAGTCCATTCTTTTATTAAGCTTCTTAATGAAAGCACAACTACCGTGTCCCTCCCCAACCCCCCTGCCAAAGAAACCACACAACCAAGCAAAAAAAAAACCCAAAAACCCCATACCCGAACCTAAGCAAAACCACAGAAAAGGTCTTTGGTTTGGTAAAACAAAACAAAACAAAACATACTGTAAGAAATCCTCAACCCACCAGATACTGTGATTGACTTCAATGTGGACAAGAATTCACCTGAGATATCTCGCCATCATGGAATGACAAATAGTTCAAATTCAGATCCCTACTCAAATTCAGGAAACGGCTGGGACCACCTCTAATTCTAAACCTAAATTTCTAAGTCGCCTCCATTGGGCAGAGTTGTTGCATGTTTCTAGTACAAGAGAAATAGCTCGCACATGGACAGCAGAAACACTCCTCATGTAAAGATGGTTCACACCATCTTACTGTTCCAAGAATCGATGTGACTCTCCCAGAACAACACTGTCTGTTGCAGATGGCATTGGTGTGCGTGGTGGAAGATTTCCCCAGTCAGATACAGTGTTTTCCTACTTCCTTTCCACTGGCACTGCAGCTCACAACAGGTGGGATTTCCAGCAGTAGTATCTGATCAGAGTCCATAAAACTATATTCAAAGTTGCCTGAGAAAATGATTTGTAGTGATGTTTCTGAAGGGAGCTGTAATTTAGCAATTACAGTCTAGAGTAGGAATGCCGTGAAATCCAAGCGGCGCCCATAAGTAACAGATAGAAGATGTTACAACTCTCAAAATCCTGTCTAACAAGATGAAGTCAGCTCATCTCAACCTTGATCACTCACAGAATATGAGTGGACTTCCAGCCACAAGGACTGGAGGAAATTCAAGGGTTTGTTCAAGCCTCCTGCTTCAGTCCAGTGTTGGAAACTATGTTTCCTATAGAAGGGGGATGTTGTAGCACTGTCTCAGCTGGGCTCCATACACCCCCTTCCACTGAGATATGCACGTATGCCTTCATCTTTTTGGGGCAACTGTTATAGGAAATGTTTCTTTCATTCCACTTACTGCTGCTTGAGGCTCTCTGACCAGTCTACCTTCTCTGTCCAGCCTCTTAGGGGCTTTCCTTGCAAATCATGAAGGCCTCCAAAGAGATAACAAAGTGGATGTAGGACACAACTTTGGAAGCCAGTTGTGAAAGACTAAACAACAGGTTGCAGTAAAGAGCAGTCAAGTGAAGCATAGAGGCTAAATACTTAGGAGTTCATGCTAGCTGAGCTCAAGTTGCTGACTGAAGCTTCCTGATAGGGAAATGACCGTCAATGCTAGCACTGTTCAACAACTTAAACTTCACAAGAGACCTTTCCAATCCTTACAGCTTTTACTCCAAAGCTATTCCTGACCAGAAGATTAATTTGTACTGACTTCAGTTGCCTTTAAAAAAATCACAGCTCTCTTTACTGGGAGCAGTTATGCCACTGATGACAGCTTTGGATTTCCCCTAGGCTGCCAGCTTTACTCCAAACCTAATGTGAATCCCATCAGCAGTTTTATCCACGTTCTCTGATGTCTTAGATTTCTGCGCTCCCATCACTCTTTGCGAAATCCACCTTTTCAGGAACAAAATGTGATCCACACGAGATTCTAGACATGAACTGCAGATAAAGCTATTTTCTGACTTTTACTGAAGACTTTTCTCTGTTAAGATTGCCATGTAACTCTAATCACACAATCACAGAATGTCAATAATAGATGTGCACAGCTCCAAAATACAAGGAAACTAGCATCCTGAAGCCAAATAATTTTTGCAAAATTATTAAGATCTAGAGTAATTTGATAAAGAAAAAATATAAAATCAATATTGTCCTGCTTTGAGTGAAAACAGAACTAATTCTGTGCAGTGATTTTATTTTTCAGTTCAATACTTGTAACTAACAGAACTTTCTGAAGTTAGCAGACTTTTTTCACAGACAGGGTCTGCTGCCAGTAGTGATAACCCCCCATGGTTAGAGTTACTACTAAGGATTGATATGCAGACCAAGGCCACTGCTGGCCACTTGTGTACCACATTAGGGGGTGAAGGAAAGTAAAAGGCTGCACCTGCAGGGAGGAGCGGACAGGGCAGGTGACCCCAAACTGACCAACGAGGTATCCAGCCCATATACGGCATATTGGGTATAAAGAGAGGGATCCGAGGGGTCTATAGGGGTTTTTTTTCCTACTCCTGGGCTCTTCTTCCCTCTTGGACTGCTTCCTCAGAGTATCCAAGGAGGACTCTGTCCATTCTGCCTT